>VUQR01012966.1:6655-23858 GCA_015108515.1 Hemichromis elongatus | reverse complement strand
AATACAAATAAAACTGAGAAATGAAAAATGAAAGTTAAATCTGGTTGATTTTAGTTGATGCTCACGTAATATGTACTTCCGGTGTCCCACTTCAACGTTAAAGTTTCTACAAAAAAAATCTAAATAAAATTGTACAAAACACAATGTTGTTTTGTTTTGTTATATAAACGCGTTTTAGAAGTAAATTTTGGTATCTCATCGGATTTGTTATTTTTTTTAATCTAATCGGAAGTCTCCTGATACCTTACGTGATTCTCATGTAAATGACATACGTGCCGCCTACTCCCTTCTCATGTATCTGCATACCTGCGTATGTTTCCTTACAGGTATCAGGTCGGGACTTGTGTTCATATCTATGTTTGATAATTTTGCAGTGCCAACGTCAGTAACATGAACTAAGTCCGTGTATGCGCCTGCTCTGTGCACAGCCCCAAATACACCACGGGCTGGGGGTTACTGTTTGGTTTGTGTCATAATTCCAAACAGCCCTGGGCTCTTTTCTATATAAGAATGGCACATAGGCACATAGTAGGATTTACCTTATAACAGTGGCAAAGCTGCAGAAACTATTTCCACGTTATCCTTTTCCTCACGCTGTCCCATCGGACTGCCAGTAAGAATGTGGGTGGGACTAAAACGTGCATCACTCACGGGTTACGCTGATGAACTCTTCTCTTATATTCCGGCTGAGTTACAATGAAACATTTTTGTTACTTTGAATTTTTGTTACTTTTACCTCTTCGCCCTGTGTGTGGATCCGCCGTGAGCCGATCCGTGGCTTGAACTGAGCTGATAGTAAGTATGTTTTCAGGCCTATGTCGGACGTCTGTTTCCATCCGCTGTGTTGTCGCAGTACTGCCGAGTGTGGATTGTCCAGCTGCAAACCTCGCAGGTAGCGATAAGGAATACACTGATCCTATTAGTGTTGCGCCTAAAGGTCCGTTTCACTTTCAACAGGTGTCTTTATATGGGAAGTTTTGTAAACTACACCGAGTCTCTTTGTGGATCGTAGCTGTAATAGGGACACGGGGAAAGGGTGGAGACGACAAAACTTAGCCTTCAGCTTTTCCAGCCTGGAGTCCTAAACAGACTTTGCTGCTTATAGATGCTTTGTCTTTGGCGAAAACATTAAAAAGTGTTCGTTTGTATAGCTTAGGGTCTGTGTGCTTAAGAAAACTCCATTATCTAATAAGTCAGATGCAGATATGATTGTTTTCTTTCTCTCTTTGTTTTTCTTATAGACGTTTTTTTTTTTTTTTACACTGACTTTTTGCTGTTACGCGTTAAAAACGTGATCAGACGGACTATTCTGAGCCACAGCACAGTTTTTGGGGGAAATCCTGTTGGCACCACCACAGACAAGTGTTGACTCAGCGCTGTCGTTTTAGTCATGTCGGGGTTGACAAACAATTGTCTTCTGTCACTTGATTGCACGCTTTAGAGTCGGCCCGTAGATTTCCTACACAAATTCATTTTAAAGATCACGTATGCAAAGCACAACTTCCCCTTAAGCAATGGAAGACCATTTTTTCAATAAGCCAACTTAAGTTCAAGCTGAAGAGATGATGAATGCTTTTTAAACGAAAAATATGATGCGTATAAACAAGCAAACAGCTTTTTTTTAAAAACCAAAAAACCTTGGTAACCTTCAAGGCTCATGATTGGGTTTCCGGTGAAGGATTGTTAGAGCTACTCTGTTGCACCTGTACACACCCAGCTAAGACGTCAGATACAACATCGTTGCAGGGTGCGCCATTCCTATTTAGATGAGGCCATCAGTGAAAAACTGTATGGCATGAAGCTGCTACGTGAAGTGTGATTGTTTTGCTGATCGTCTCCCAACATTTCCCTGTCATTGTTTGAGATAACCACTGGGAGTCAGCAAAGTCAGGAATCTCCTTATCTATCCCGATATCCATAGATGTTCTTCCAAGTACCCAGGGAGATCATTCAAACTCCACACAGAAAGGCAGCTCCCGCCTTCTCCTTATCCAAACAAACACGAAATATGTTTTAAATTCAACACAGCACAGCCATCAGTGTGTGTTTGATAGCATTTGTAAATGCTCCAGAGTTGGTACTTGTGAGAGATAAAAGTCATCCCTTGCACCACACACACATACACAAACAAAGCCACATTGTTCTTGTCAAAGAGTGTGTGTGTTTAAAGGATTACGATCATTGGACTGTTGCTAATAGCTTAGCTCTCAGCCAGTCATAGCATTCCAATTTGATCAATCTGGCTCATGTTTTGTAAAACACAGTGTGGGTATTGTGTAGTATTTAATATGAAAGTAACCTGAGCAAACAGTGTAGGCAAAGTTTGACTCGGACAGGCGAAATGCAAGGAAATCAGGTTAAGTCAACACTTATCACTTCTGAGCCTTAAAATGTAAACAGTTAAAAGCAGTTGGGTTTGGTACTCAATGAGAAATATCTATTTTGGTTTTGTTTTTATTATGTTTACCTCTGTACTGTGTGTCTTGCATGCTTAGGGGCAAGTGTGAGCAAGTCTTTCTTATGAAAGTATAACATCTAAAAGTGTGTGAACACCAAAGAGTTCACACGTGAGTGGCTTAAAAACATCTAGGTCCATAAGTGGAAATGACCACTTTTGATTTTTTTTCCACAGTAATTAAAATGTCACTTGTACTTTCTTGGGAAACAAAGGTTGGGAACATCAGTCCTAATGGGAATTAAATTCTAAACCAGATTGTTGTAAAGACAAAAAGGCTTATATGAATACAACAAATACACAGTGGTGACCTTTATTTGAACAAATGGCTGTACAGATGACACATTTGGGATGAATACACTGTGCAAATGTGCATATCTCCTCAAAATCAGTGCTTTGGTTTCATTACATCAGCAAAAAGCGGGAAGGAATCTTGGCCACAGAGTGCTGATTATTGCAGTCATCTGTCACATTTTTCTCTTGTTTTCACTCTTAGTCTCCTTATCTGTAGATGCTAGTTCACACCTGACACAGTAATTGTGATGTGATTGTCAAGTATTCATCTTCTTAACCTGCTTTTTGATGTAAGGAATTTTGGAATGCAGACGTGGATCGTGCTTCTTTCTTACCCTCATTTCAAACTCTCTCTCCTTACCAGACACTGGCTCCCTCCCTACCTCCCTTTTCTTTTGCCTTGTTTCCCAGGAAACATTCAGCTATTCTACATTTACCAACATGCTACACAAAGGGTTTCCACACACACCCTTTATTCTCCCAGTAACCATGTCCTAAACTTCTCATGTGTCATGACATCAGTGACTTGCCTAACAGGTAGCTGCTGCCAAACATTTCTAGTCTACTTTCTTGTTTCAAGCGATTGATATCCTAAACAGTCTGCTGTTGATGGAAGTGATAATGGTGGTTGTCCTTGAATCCCTCCTGTTGAGCAATCACGATGTGTTATCATTCTTAAGCATTAGATTCACTTCAAGGTCATGATCACACTGATTGACTGTTTTGTTTAATCATCAAACACCTGAACAGCATCTCCCTGTCTGTTTTACAGCTGACATGTTTGTGGCTACAGGACTGCATTATTGCCTTTGTTACTACTTATTCTACAGATAATCAAAATACTGTTGCTTTGAAATCCAACTCTGTTATGGTCTATATCATGAGACCGGCCACAGTTTCACATGTTTGATCTCTGAACTGTTTTCTTTTGTCTTCTCACCAGGGCATTTGACTGTTTGTGCAACCGAGCTATGGCCAGTCCAGAGGACGTGACCGAGCCGTTGGCAGAGAGCGCAGCTGCCCCTAGCCTTCATAGACGACGCTTCTCACACGACCGCCACAGTTTCACCGAAGACGAGCTAGATGGCCTCATGTCGATGACAGGTGAGGAACCATTAAAATGAACTCAGTTTAAGATAGAAGCCATTTTTCTTGATTCCTCCCAATTTTTCAAATCACAGAAGGACGTCCCTTCATCGTGGTGCATCGTCTTTCCGAAATGGAAGATAAGGATATACCTTACTTCATCCCCGATGTTCCTGTCACATGCAAACTGGACAACACAGAGAAGCACACTAGGCGCTCAAGGGTACCTTTATTACCTTATTAAAATACCCTTTTTTCTTTATCGATGTCTTTTTCTCTTTGTAAGGTGACCTTGGGTTTTAGAAAGGCGCCCTCAAATAAAATGTATTATTATTAGTAGTAGTAGTATTAGATGACGTTAAGTCATAGTAAAGCGAATATAGCGCTAAAATTACATGTGAAAATGTATTGCTACTGAGCAGGCTGTTAAAGCTGTTAACCAGCAGCAGTACTCAGTGGCGTCTAAGTGATGCCAACTTGGTAGTAAGGGGCTCAAAGTGTGACAAGAAAATACCCCCCACACCATTACACCACCAGCAGCCTGAACCATGGATACAAGGTACTAGAGACAACCACTGTGCCATGTTCAAAGTCATTTAAATTGACTTTCTTTCAGATTCAAAATGATTAACAGCAGGATTTCATTTGTGGTGAATTTTATTATGACTGTTGTTGAATGAGTCCTAAAGATACTGTAATATTTTAGTGATCTGAAACCAACTATATGACCATGAAACAGTCATTCACATTCATTTCTGCATAGTCATTTTTAATAAAAAGCAGAAGTTCATGGGTATATTAACAAGTACTGCTCTGTAGATGCACTTCAGGTCACATTATTTGTTAGTAACTACCTTTTACTCCTGAGTTTTAGTTGTATGGCTCAGTCAGTTTGCATATATTTTCCATATTCTGGTATCCACATTCTCTGATTTTCTTTCTCCCACAGTCCAGGAATATGAATGTAAGTAGAATTAGAAACTTGTTTCTACGTTTTTTAATCCAATCCACATGCTAAATATCTTGCCTGATTTGCTTATATCCTCCGGAAACCCAAACTCTTTTTTTTTTTTTTTTTTTTTTATTTTTTATTTTTACAAAGTGTAAAACACTTTATTAAGTAAGTTTATTCAGAAGTAAGCCTAAATGTAATTTTCCCATATGAGGACATAGGGTCTCAGGAGGATATGAAACAAAAAAAAATTTACGCTACTTCTTGGTTCATCTTTGATCTGCAGCACTGATAAAATGCGAAATAGAAAAGGACTTTGGGTGTCTTAACTCTTATCTTCCAAATAAGTGATTTAGGGGTAAATCCACCAGTCTATTCAAATTGTGGTTTTCTCTCTTACTGGGAACTCTGTTAAAGCTGTGGCTGGCAAGACACGGTCCAGCTGCTATGAAAGCAAGAGCTAATAAGAAAAATTCAATTCCGTTTCAATCACTGAAACTTTTTGGCATTTCATGGTACCCGTTTTTCACCACCATACTTATGTTTATGTATGATATCTATGATGTCCCTCCAGGTTAGTATTGGAACCCTGTATACATTGCATCTAACACATGGCCAGTTCCACTGGACTATAAAGAGGAAGTACAAGAACTTTCAGGAGGTGCATCGCGACCTTTACAAGCACAAGATGATGCTTCACTTACTGCCTATTGGAAGGTTGGTGTGCTGATATGTTTACCTTTGTGCAACTCAGCCTCTCTCTCTTAATGCAGTTGAAATCTGAGTGATTGTTTGTTTTGAGCTTTTTTCATGGCAGTTCTCTCAAGCGCTGGATGTTTTTGAATATTCAAATTTCCCTCAAAGATTTGCAAAGGAAAGGCAGCAGCTGAGAAATATGTCAGAGGAAATGCCCAGCCTACATGGGACTGAGCGGACCAGAAGAACCTCCAGCAAAGTGGTATATAAATCAGTCTGCCACACACTGAACATATTTTGAAGTATATATATATGACCATCACAAAATTTTACATGATTTTTATTGGAAAAAAAGTAGAAGCAGGTAAGTAAATTGTAAATATGTGCTCTTCTAATGCAGAGATACCTTGAGGAGTACCTGAATTGTCTACTGGAGAACACATTCTGTAGAAATGATAGCAGCATGGTAAGCATGGGTGAATATTTCATACGCTACAGCACAAAAGTCTTAAATCACCCCTTTTCTCTTTATATTTTGCTTCCAAGGAAGATTTTTTAAGATATTCTTTAAAAATGGCTGAATTTTCATACATTTTCAGTCCAGTCCTTGTACTTGACCATTTTTAGAGAAATGTCTTTTTGTTTGTTAAGACACTTAACGCTTACCTATTCATCATTCAAGTACAAAGGGGCACCTAACCCAAGGGATGAACCAGTGTTGTCTACACATGACAGACAACTTAACAAAGAAACAGTTTTAAATTGTATCTTTAGGCAGCCTGTCATAAAAACACATCATTTAATCCACTTTCATAAAAATGAATGTAAAAAAAAAATGCCAAAAATAACGTAGTTTGACAAGCATGAAATTGTTTTTGCAACAATAAAATGATTCCCAAAAACCTATTAGTCTAAAACTTGGCACGAATGCAAAAAATTACCATCACATTTTGATCCACTATACAATACCCATCTGGAAAGCCTCTAATTTGCAACAGCTTTATTTTTCAGTATGACAATGATCTCAAACACACTGCCAATACAGCAAAAGCATACGTGGATAGAAAATCCCACAGTGGAACACTCTCAGTCATGAGTTGGACAAAATATGACCCAATAATGACTTTCAAGCTCGTTAGAATTGGACAAAATCTGGTTTTCCTGATTTTATACTATATTCCCATGTATGTTTGGGCAATTTTAAATAAATTGATGCACCTATTTCTAATGTTTCTAACAAAATACAAAGAAAAGGGATGTGGTTCAAGACTTTTGAGTGTACCGTCCCAACATACAGACTAAATCTCAAGTACCGTGACTGCATTTTGAGTTATATTTTGTTTTGCAGCTGGAATTCCTCTCTATCAGTCCTCTCTCATTTGTCTCTGATCTTGGACCCAAGGGCTTGTAAGCAAAACACTGAGCACATGTGTATTTTAGTGGGTTGGGAGTGAATAAGGGTATGGCAGGTGTTCATTGTATTATATGTCTGATCTTGTCTCAGGGAGGGATATATCTTAAAAAGGTCAGGGGGTTACTCAGTCCAAGGCCTGAACTGTATAGGCCATCATCAGATCTGTTTCCGCTGGTCAAGCCGCTGGCTGGTGGTGAAAGACTCTTTCCTGTTGTACATGAAACGAGATAGTGGCAGCATCGACTTTGTGCTGCTGTTTGATCCAGAGTTCAAAATGAAAGTGGGTCGCGTTGACACCGGCACCAAATATGGAGTCTGCTTTGAGAACTATACTCGGTAGGTCAGATTTGTCTATGTGTACTGAGAAAAGTACATTTTGGGAATTTATGCTGTGTTTGTGATGCGCCTTTGTGCTTTTAATCAGGAATTTGATTATCAAGTGCAACAGCTATAGACAAAGTCACTGGTGGAGATATGAAATCAATCGTCTGGCAGAAACATGTGACTTTCTCAAAGTGCAACGCTTTGACGGATTTGCTCCACCGCGGGACAATACGCTCACTAAATGGTCAGTTATGTAGTCTTTCTCATATTTGTAATAATTCCGATAATCGTTAAGGATTTGTTCTCAATTAACCTTTCATTATTTGAAGGTATGTGAATGGAGGTGGCTACTTCGCCGAACTGGCTGATGCTCTCGAACAAGCCAAGGAGGAGATTTTCATCACAGACTGGTGGTAAGTGTCAAAGAGGTCCAGATTTGCTGATCAAAATCTTTATGTAACTATAATTTTTCAATATTTCAGTTAAACCTGGAAACGTATTCCCAATGCAGATAATGTGTGAGTGTATTTTTCACAGGCTCAGCCCTGAATTGTTCCTAAAGAGACCAGCAACTAACAACCACTGGCGGCTCGATGAGATTCTCAAACGCAAAGCAGTAGGGAGTCTCTCCGTCTTGTTTGTTTTTTTCTTTTTCAAAATGTACATCACTTGTAGATTTTTTTTAATAACATTACTTTATTTAAACCCGGTTTTGCAGGACATGGGAGTCAAAGTTTGTGTGCTGCTATACAAAGAGGTGGAGATGGCACTTGGCATCAATAGTGAGCACAGCAAGAGGAGTCTAATGAATATGCACCCAAACATCAAGGTCTCTCACTTCTCTGCACAATTTCTTCTACAGTAGTAGGAGAGAAGGGACACAAATAACTGTCAAAAGAGGCTTTGATGTACGTTTTAACACCAGTTTTGCCCACTGGTCCGTCAGGTGATGCGGCATCCTGACCATGTCTCGTCTGTGGTGTTCTTTTGGGCTCACCATGAGAAGATGGTGGCCATTGACCAAACAGTAGCCTTTGTAGGGGGGATTGACCTGGCGTTTGGGAGGTGGGATGACAGCCAGTATCGCCTAACTGACCTTGGTTTAACAGAAACGACCGACAGGGTAACTGAAAGCGAAATGAGGAATGATGTAGATGTAAGAATGTAGTATTTCTAGCCTATTTATCTGTCACTGATTTAGCATGAACTTCTTGACAACATTTAATGAAGCACTGTGAACCGTACAGACTGTAATGGATGACTCTGTTCAACAGGGCAATGGTATGGCTGATGGCTCAAAACCATCTGAGCCAGATAAGCAGGGAGAGCAGGACCCACATGATTTGGCTGGTAACACTAAACTGTGGCTTGGCAAAGATTACAGCAACTTTATCAAGAGAGACTGGGTCCAGCTGGATAGACCATTTGAAGGTACAAAATCTAAATTTCTTTCAGTAGCGCGCACACACACACACTGACAATATCTGAACAGAGAGGTGAAAGACTTGTTTTGGGGGTTTGTTTGCTTCCTTTTTTTCCCTTTTATCTTGTCAGATAACATTGATCGTACTAAAGTTCCTCGTATGCCGTGGCGTGACCTGTCTGCAGCTTTTCATGGCAAAGCTGCCAGGGATGTAGCCCGCCACTTTATCCAGCGCTGGAACTTTACCAAGGTCAGATATCAAAGAAGGCTGTGTTTAAACAGCAATAGTTTTAACATTGATCTTTTTATATCTATATGTATAATGCAAACATCACTTTACTTTACAAATTAGTCTATAGGTGTACAAGCTACAGGTTAGTTTAACATTTATACTATAAATATCCAAAGTAGTAGTTTAGTTCTGAAATTGAAACATTGGATTGAAAGTAGGTGATCTTTAGTAAAACAGAGCTTAAAATAATCACACTCTTGTATTGCTGTATTGCTGACTTGGACCTTGTACCCTTTTGTTTTATGATATCCTGTGTGGTAATATGACTCATGGAGTAAGTGCTAAAAAAAACCCTATTCCCAACCCTCTTCCCTCATGTTTCCTTCAGATGTATTGCTTAAAATCTTTTAAGCAATGCTTTTGTAGGAAACATGAGTAACAGGAAAGTGACAAATCTGAAACGGATTCATTTTTTTCTGTCCTCGTTAGATCTTCAAAATCAAGTACAAAGACGACTTCTACCCTTACCTTCTTCCCAAGTCTCATTCCACTGCAGACACTCTGCCATTCACTGTGCCTGGGTCCAAGAAAGCCAAAGTGCAGGTATGTATATTCACACACAGACTCGGGTTGATGTCGACATCTGTGTAAATATACAGTTCAAGTCTTTTTGCTTACAGGTAGGCACACATATGTGCTACTTTGTCAGAGTACATTTGTAGATGCTTGAAGATTAAAAAGTTCAGGGAATTCCTTGAGGGTAATTACCCACTTCCATCGTCCTCTGAGAAATGCATATCTTTTTTTCCAATTTCAATTCAAATCACCAGTAGTAACCAGAGATGACCAGTAACACGTTCAGTAATTAGCTACTGATTACTTTTTTCAAGTAACTTGATCAACAAGTAGTAACTTGTAACTAACAAGTAGTAATTCTAATGTGATGCGTTAGCCAGCTATTAGCTTGCAGAGCTGCAACAACAGCAACATGCTGGGGGACTCGGTATCTGGAGCTGTTTGCTTGTTATGTGGTTCAGGTTGCTGACATTAGTACAGATGTGCAAATTCATATTATACAAATTAAATTGTGAATTTTGTGGTATTTAAAGTAAAACAACATACCATTGCAACTGACTATCTTCTGTTAATTATTCAAGGAGCAAGTAATCTTAAACAGGTTAGCAGCTGTAACTCTGTCACTGCGCCTCTCACAGCTGCTGATTATAGCCTCCAAAATATAAATAACTCAATCATTATTGTTTTACCAGATTTACCAAATGACCAGCATATTCTCATCTATGGCCAGCGCTCAGTAAAACATACTGGAGCCACTTTGGTTGTTGTGTGCTCCTTTAGGTTTATTGTAACCCAAATTTAATTAATTATAATCGCTTAATAAAGCTTGGACTTTTCCATTTGAGAGGAACGTGTTGTTTACACAGCCAGTGTTAAAGTCCTTCTGCTTATGTTTACATAGGTTTTTCAGATCTCCCCTGCGGTCCAAAGAGCACCTTTTTAGTCCTTTCGTACATTGACGTCAAAACACTGACAGGTTAATATATGAGCCTTCGTGCATATGATGTGATATTATTTATTGTTTAATAATTTATTATTATATAATAGTTATATTCACCACCACTCACATCTTTGCTGCAGAACTGTAGCTGGTTGTAAAACTATCCCCAGTTCTATTTCAGCAATACAGTCATGTGCAAAAGAAAGTGTAATATCTTTGATTTCTAATGTTTTATATAACAAGAGAAAACCTAATCATTACACGGTTATTAAAATGCAATCTCGGATGAACTTCAAAACATGACATATTACACTGTCATTATTTAGAGAACAAAAATGAAGCCTAAATGAAGAAGCAGTGTGTGAAAAATGAAGTACAATCTTACTGCTTCCATAGGAATTAAGAGGGTAAGTAGCAGCCAGGTTCTGCTAATCAAATGCACTTCATTAACTAATCATCAGTAAGTGTGAGCACCGCCATGAAAACAAGCAGAGGTTATGACAGTTTTCTGTTGTGGAGCACTTGGGTGTGTTAACACTGCTAAGGAGGAAAGACATGAGATGTGCTCTTAGAGCAAGTTGCTGCCCTTCAATCTAGGAAGGATTTTAAGTCAATCATTGTAAAGTTATAAAGATTATTCACAAGTGGAAAATATTAAAGATAGCCACCAATCTTTCCAGGAGTGGATGTCCCAGCAATTTCCCTCCATTGTCAGAGTGTGCAGTGTTGTCAGAACAATCCCCCCAAAATCTGTAGAGTTCAGACTCTACAGGCCTCTGTTAGCATGTTAAATGTTCAAGTTCTTCACAGTACAAGAAAAAGACTGAACCAATATAGCGTGTTTGTAAATGTTGCTAGGAGAAAGACACTTCTCTCTAAAAAGGCAGGTACATGGCAGCACAACTCATTGCCATTTGGATAGATAAAACCAAAGTGGAGGTGTCTGGCCACAATCCATAGCGCCATGTTTAGCAGAAACCAAACACGACAGATCAGACCAAACACCTCAGACTGTCACACCTCACACAACTGTCATGCATGGTGTTGGCGGGGTGATGATTTGAGCTTGTTTTGCAGCCTGGCTTGGACCAGATGATTTATTTTATTATGTCTGATATGTAAAACCTGAAAACTAAAAAAAGAGTGTACTTTCATTTGCACATGACTGTAGGTTTCACACTAGAGCTCGACAGAAACTGGGTTCTCCTATACAGAAGGTCAACCTTGGATACGGGAAAACACATGGACTTTGCCTCTAGTTCCCAGTGCTCATATGAAAGAGTGTTTTGTGTCAGACAAGCTCCAGGCTTCAATGACATAGTGTAAAGAGTGCTTTCAACATCAGTGTTAGGACTGTAAAAATAATTTTTAAAAAAACCATATAGAGTACACACTAATGAAACTTTGCTCTTGGTCTTATATATATACTTATAGAAAAATTATTTCAGACCTTAATGACTATAAACAAGCCAAGACTGAAAGACCTCTACTGACTTTTACATGAATTTATTCTTTTGTGCTGCCAGGTCAGATCTTACAGGAAATCAGATGGGTATTTCTGTGTTACAACAAAGAGACACTGTTCTACCATTGGATATGCAGCTATTCAGTATTTGCTGTTTTTTGTTTTTTGCTGTGGCAGATGGTGGAACAAAAGTAAAGCCTGTAGAACAAAACTACTTCCAACATATTTATCCTATTTGGTAAAGCCAGAGAAAACAAATGCACTGCCAAGGACAGAGTGGGATTACAAGTGGCAGCATCTTACTTGCAACAGGCTTCATAGGATCTATGGTCCAGAGAGACACCAGCACGAGCAGCACAACTAGCAGATATCCCAATAATAGAATAATAATATAATGCTGAAGATAGTGCGTTTAGCAACTTTGTGAAGATGACAGGAAAATAAGATGACAATATGTTAGAACTGTATTTAATCAGCAAATATAAAAAGATTATTTTTAGCCAGCTGCAGTTTAAAACTGTTCAATCAGTGAGTGTCTGGTAACAGACACTTCTATTGTGGATGGTGGCCTGTAACCATAACCCTTGCTCCCCATTGTGTTGTAGCTTTCCTATCAGGTTTTGTAGCTGCTTTATTCAGGTTTCAGGGTCAGTACCTCAGATTACACAATCTGTCTTCAAACTTTAAGAGGTGCACTCCTTTTTGTGTATCCACTCCATTTTTCTATTAAAGTGTCCTATTAAAATTCATACAAATGGGAAAATTTACACGTGCAAGGTAATATGATATGTGTGATTGCAATGGTAATATCTACGGTAATATTAAAATGACACCACTGAAAAGAGATGAAAATATATGCAAGATTTAGAAGTATATCTAGTGCTAGAATTTATAAAAAGGTTTTATGTGGGGTTTTCTCAGGTGCTGCGCTCTGCTGATCGTTGGTCAACTGGAACCTGTGAGAGCTCAATCCATAAGGCCTACATCAGCACCATCAAGAACAGTGAACACTACATCTACATTGAGGTAATTAAGCAACATTGTAGCACTTTAGAGATAAATGTATATCTTAAAGTAGGCAGTGCATTATCCTGTCTAAACCATATTAAGGCTCCCTGTGCCCTTAATTCTTGATTGTAAGAGCAGTGATACAGTCAGGACTCCCATTGGGACAAAATTGTCACCGTAGTCTCAAATATTCTGACCAAGAATAGGCTCCGATTTGGAAAAAGCAAATCTGTTTACCAGCATGCCTGCTGTAATGACTTTTCCTGATTCTGAGTGTATCCGAAGCCCACTTTCTTCCTTGCCAGCTACCTGCTAGCTTTGGCCCTCACCTCATACTGAGCCACCATCTGCCTTGCCTCTGCCCTTAGAACCAGTTCTTCATCAGCTGTTCTGACGAGAAGACTGTCCACAATGGCATTGGTGATGCAATCGTGAATCGAATTCTGCGTGCCTACAGGTATGGTTTGAGTGTGCTTTTTTTGTTTTGTTTTTTATTTTTGTCTATTGTCTTTTGGAGGGACTGTGTACAAAACACATTCATTAGATTAGAAGATATTTTTTACAAGAAAAAACAGTGAGACGCAGTTAAGTTCTATCAGCAGACACATACAACAGTTACAAGTTACAAGGGTTTCTTACCTGTTGGCTGGTGCCGGCGGCATCCTGTGAAGGAGCGGTGGCTATCTTTAACTAAAATGCTAATTTTTAAACTTGTAACGAATGTGACAGTGGCTGTCAGTCATTAGTGTACACTCTGCCCCTTCCCCTTGACACACACCCACAACACAAAATCAGGGTCAAAAGTCTGAAAGTGGGGAAAAAATTCATTTAAAACCAAAAACAATAAATTGAAGCTGAAATAAAAATGAAACTGTAAAAAAAGATTTGCATGAAAAAAATAATTTATTTAAAAATAAAGTATATATATTTTTGAAACATTTTTTTTTCAATATAAAAAAGAATTTCAGCTTCAAATCACCTTTTTTAAATGGATAAAACTTTTGACCCTCATTTAGCTCCATACTTGTTAATTTAACAGAAGCTTGTTCAGGGTCCTTGCATGTCCTAAGATTTATCTTGTGCTTTTTTCCATATTGCACTCAAATGTTTAGAAAATTTGCAGCTTTAAAGCAGCAGTTAAAGAGTGAAAGAGGTTAAGACAAAACATGTAAGAACTGCTAACGCCCATCTTTTATCTGCATAGTACAATGTACAGTGTTGTTGTTGTGTGTTTTTTCAGGGAAAAGAAAAAGTATAGGGTGTATGTGGTGGTGCCTCTGCTTCCTGGATTTGAAGGAGACATCAGTACAGGCGGTGGAAATGCCATTCAAGCTATTCTGCACTTCACTTACAGGTGAGAGCTTTTTCCGCCCATTAGCACTCTGCACTCAGCCCACACACCAGCAAGCACTACAACTTATGAAAGCCACGGGAAAAAAAGACTTCTCAGCTTCGTCTGGTTTAAAGACATAATTCTGATTGACCAGAAGTGTCGCTGATAGAAAGTGCATAAGACATGCCAATAAAACTGGTAATGGAAAGTTGGGGTAGCTACCATGCATGTGAGTTTTCTATCAATCAACTGGTCCAACTGGAATAGAGCATATCAAGTTATATTAACAGCTACTTTGAGTGATGTTGCTTAATGAGCTTTGTGAGTATGTCGTTATTGCCAGAATGCAGCATGGCAATGTTATGGTTTTACTATCATCCATCACATTTCCAAATCTGCCTTTGATGTTATGCCCAGAATTTTGCTCTATATATATGCTCTGGATATTTTTGCTTTATTTTGTGAGATTTTTATATTATTTCCTTTACACTGGCTGACCTTCTTAATGTAAGGTTTTATTCTGTCATCCTAGGACCATGTGCCGAGGGGAGTGCTCCATCCTGGCCAGACTAAGTGAATGTACGTTTTTTGTCACTTACCTGCTTTGTTAGACCTCGGAAATCAACCTGACATCAGACAAATCAACAATACAGCTCTTCCAATTAAGGGCTAATATAGTGCTGAACACAGTCCAAAAGATTTAATAAGCCACATCAGTGTCTACAAAGTGTCTAACAAAGATTAAAAAAAAAAACAGTTTTCTCAATCCCTACTAATGAATGTTATCTTGGTACAGGATACATGTCATACATAATACCTGCCATTATCCAAAGACACATCTGCTTACATTTATCTTTTGTTCATTTTTTCTCTTCTTTTCTTTTTTCTAAACTGAGGACCTGATGGCTTTGACCTTTTCTTGTCCATCTTCCATCAGTAATTTTGCACTACAGTATCAACCCCACAACATAAACTAATACACCTACACCTTAGTGTACAGATTCGTTTTTTACAGGGTTTTTTTCTGGGATTTCACATAACCCAGTAAAAATAATGAATAGATAACGGGCTCTGATTGACAATATTATGAATGAAATGTGGACTATTTGGAAGCAGCCCTCCCCCTCCCCTTTCAACAGGTCGTGTGTGAGCAGCAGCAGCAAAAAGGTGCACCGAGGCCCTCACACTCACTTTTCACATATGTGTGTGATAGAATTTAGAAAACAAATCGGTGCAAATTATAAGTCTATATCATAGTGTCATCTGTTTGTGTGTTTTTTGTAGGGCTGTCAATGTTAACGCGTTAACACCGTCATCACGATTAACGTGATTAAAACTTTTAATGCAATCAACCTAGGACAAACTTTGGACAAACTGCCCAAAATGCCTTGACGGAGACATTTCAGGGATGTTGTGTCATTCTGCGCTCCAGATAGATTAATTGCGTCGAAAAATTTTAATTGTGTTAATCGTGATGACGACGTTAACGTTGACAGCCCTAGTTTGTTGGTTAGCTTTTATTTTGCGAGCTGGTTATTAGGTGCCACTCCAACCAGCCAGAGAAGCAGGCGCTTCTCGCAAATGGGCAATAGAAAACCGCTCGGTGCCTATGTAATCCCCAAATCCCCAGCATTGGTGCGCACAACTTTTTTTTTTGCTGATGCCATGATCTCGAAAACCTCCACTGCTACTGGTACTAGATATCTGCCCACAAGTTTCCATTTTCACTCTTGTCTTCTTTTCACATCCATTTCAGAAGGCAATATGTTTGAGTTCCTGAACTAGTTTTCATTGAATTACAATTTTATTTATTTTATTTTTTTTTACATCATCTCATATAAATAATGTGATTGTACTCTGCCCTGCAGTGAAGGATCAGTGGACAGAGTACATCACAGTGTGCGGATTGAGGACGCATGCCCAGCTCTCAGAGTCACTTGTCACAGAGCTCGTCTATGTTCACAGCAAGACCCTCATTGCTGATGACCGCTGCTATATCATTGGTGAGTCACTGCTGGGCATTCAAGGAGGGATTATAATTCTGACCTTGATTTATCACTGAGGTTCATGACAAAATGATGATGATGTTGATGGCAGAATGCTGCCTGTAGCATTCTGCCATCAGCATCAGTGTAATCAGTATACAGTGCCGCCAGATTCAAAATCCCACAATATTGTACGGAGAAGCCTAAATTATCGTTTTTCAGTACAAATTATCGTACATTATAAATTTGATAATAACGTTCTATAGATGACTTCGCACTAATATAACAAAGAAGGCGTTTTAGATTGCCCTGTTTAAATAAGCATCTTTAAAACCAGAAATATAATATAATGCATGCGCACTTGTGCAATTGTACAGATCCAGAGTCAGTTTATGTAATAGACACAATAGCATGAGTCTTTAAGCACTCAGGTGAAATCTGATTTCAGAACAGTTTGAAATTATGTAGGCTAATTGACATGGGAAAGCCACTGCAAAAGACAGTGTTACTAGAGGCAACGTGAACTTATCGTATTTATTTCATTGTTTAGCCTTAGACTCTTTAAGATTTTAGTGTTACGCCATACCAATATGCAGATTCACATGCAAGTCTTTGTGGGAAGAAGAGAGGGACTGCATTTGCTTAAATGTGCTCTGGAACCCTCTGATAAAGAGTCTGAATACATTTTCACATCGTATCAAAGTATCCGAGGCCAAAAATGTTAGATCCACTTCAAAGAAAGTTTTGCTAACAATGGCAAAAAAAGTTCAGGATTTCTCTGTCATCAGACAGATTTGAGCTTTACAGACGCGCGCCATCATATTGGACTCCTTTTCACAAACTTTTACAGTCTCCTTCAGAGTAAATAGACGTGAATGCATTGATAAACAGCCAACAGTGAAAACTTAAGTACCACTGCAGGACTTGGTTGTGCATTAGCAACAAAAACTGTTTCTTGGAGTACCACACTACAAAGTGACATGCCAACATGGCCTAAGTGTAACATGTGAAGGTCTCACT
>VUQR01012965.1:13817-25105 GCA_015108515.1 Hemichromis elongatus | reverse complement strand
GAACAGGCGCTACTGTTTGAAAGTGAGAAAAACGTTTTCTTTCACTCCCTCTGAGCTCATCATCTGCCTCTTTGCTCTTTCCTGTTATTGACACTCTTCCATAGCTTAATACAGGAGACATGAAATTGACTAGTTTGTTAGCAGATCAAATTGAAATGTATTTTACTGACTGCAGATTCTTACTAATAAATAACATATAAAAAGACCAAACAAATTTTTGAATGCATGAAAATTCCAGTGACAGTGTAATGTACAGGTTGCACTTCTGAAGCTTTAGATCAGGGATTTATTCGGTGCTACTAATGTACCAGATGCCCTTCCTGACACGACCCTAAGGGGATTCAATTTCTCCTCCCAGAATCAAACCAGCAACCTTCACTGTTCACTCATTAGCCGAAGCTGTCTAACGCTACACAGCGGTATCAGCCCGGGGTCCAGAATCAGTCCAGCAAACACTAAGTACCACCAAATTAAGTAATAGAGTAGTAATTAAATGACAACAACAAGATGTAATAAATTAATGCAATAGATAAATAAATACCATTTATAATTGGTAATGAAAACTTTATCATTTTAAAAGATTTTATTTTATAATTTAAAGGGCATTTAACTAGAAGGATTTTTTGGGGTGATTTTTCACATTTATCACATGGTCTGACCAGTCCGGCTGAATTTGGCCCAAAATATAAAATGACTTTGACATCCCTGCTATAGAGCCACAAAGTATACTGCAAATGTAAAAACAGAAAGACTAAAAAACCGCCACACACCCACACATACGTGCGCAAACACACAGTGTCAATATGGCTCTTCCAACCCGACTTGCTAAGCCACTGATCTTGCTTCATAGTACATTTCTCAGGTTATTTCTACTTAAAACAATTTTGGATTGTGTAGGATTTACCGCATGCTGGCTTTCTTGATTTGCATAGTCACATCACACTACGTCAAATTTTCATTACTCTGCATCAGCATTTCCTCTGAAGAGGTCTAACAAAGCTACACATCCTAGCATAAATTAATGCTGTGTTCAACAGAGAAGGTATGATCCATCAATTTGTATCGTCTGCATGGGATATGTAGATTGGACTTCACATTTTCTGTTCTCTACGTTTGCTGTTATGTTATCAAGATTTAATGCTTGTGGTTACAATAGTAACAGTATTACAAATCATTTTTTATCAGTAGGCTTGTACATGCAGTAGGAGATTCACGATACAGAATACACAACTGCCGAAAAGAATGCCAAGAAATGAACGTGAGCAATAAGTGAAATAACACCGTATGTATTTAAAAACGGTTAAGTGAAACCACGATGCTCCCAATCATGTCAGACAAGCCTGTACTGCAATTCCGGGCAACAGATTGATGTGATGTTTCAAAAGAGACTTTAACATTGAGCGGAGATGGCTACAGACCTGTCAAACAATGCTGACGTGTACTCACTTTCACAACGCAGTGCAAAGCAGGATCTTCTACCTGTACTGATGAACTCAGCTGTTCTGCTTTTAGTTCCAACTTCTAACTTCTCTCTTTAGTTCCAGAATCAGTTTCAGAAGAACAGAGTCGGGGGGAGACGTTTACTAGCACTGGCCTGACATATGACACAGATGCCTCTTAGTGTACAAAACATTCAGGTGTCTGGCTCACAAATAGAACAGTGACACATCACATGGCCTCAGGAGCAGCTGTGATGCCAGATATAATCCCTCGGGGGCTAAACAAACACACTCCGGTAGGTTTTCGTAAATTCAAGAACACAGCAAGGCTATGGAAATTATTATGGATCCGATTATATTACTTCACCCTCTTACAGCAATTTATTCAAGGAAACTTAGGTTGCCTTGTGTTAGGAACTTCTGTAAAGGAAAAAAAAACAAAACAATTAGACTGCTGAGCAGACACATTAGCTAGTGGAGACCTGAATATATGGAGAAGGAACTGGATTTGGAGATTACGATCACAAGACAATCCACAATCCAGGCTTTAATTTATGAGTTTATAGCTAAACAAGCCGGTTTAGACCAAACGCATACACAAGGAGCTAGTACTCAATAAAGCTGCAGCTACTTTTGTGCTTAAGTGTGACAAATTGAAGGTCAAGCGTTTATTTTTTATTTTTTTTGGCAACCTGTGAGCGATTAAAATGTGCACATTTTCCATGCAAAGATGTTATGAATTCTTTAACTGCAGAGCTAGCTACAATGACTCCTTGCTTGGGTTTCAAATTTCCCCAGAATGCGTTTAGCTCTTCGTCTCTGGCACGCTCCCCCTCCCGTGGTCTGTTGATCTGACCAGCTGAAGTTAGGCTGCAGTTGATAGCGATAGGCAGATGGTTTATCTAATCGTGTGTTTTTTTGAACTTTTCTAAATACTTTACAAGGACAATATTTCAGATGGATCTGTCTAATAAACCATCTGCCATGTCAGGTTAGGGTATCACCACCGCTAAGTCAGAAAGTCCTCAGTTTGACCTTGACACTTCTGAGTTGCCTTTCTAGGTTGTGGTGACCTGGTCACCTAGATATTTCAATTCTGTGCGATCACATCAAAATGTGGTTGCCAAAACAAACCGGGCTGAAACTAAAAAGGAAATGAGTACATCTGGTATCAGTGGAAAACGTTAAAAGAAGTAAGGCGTGGAAGAATTTGCCCTTATAAGCTGCCAGAGGAAAACATACGTCATTTTCCTGGGATAAAAAAAGGTGACAACCTGCAGAGACCGACTGAGACCGATTCACATGATGTGGCGTGCAGCGGCTGAGCTAAAAAAAGAGGGTGGGCAGGAAGGGACGCTGCCCTCTTCTCAGCCAATCAGTGAGCACAACACCTGCCCATTGCGCACAGGGGTACACGGGTATATCTGGAACAGAAGTCAATCACATGCTTCTCACTTTTGGGCTGTAGGCAAAACATTGCTCCTTCAAATGCCTTTTATAAATGCTGTGATACTGGAATATGCTTCAGGATGGCAGGAGAAAAACAGTGAGAGCTCAAACAAAACTTTGAGCTAACAAAGTAACTACAGCTCTGGTCACAGGTATAATGAATCAGGTATTTGAGGTTCTGGGAAAGACCATCAGTATTCCAATTTCAACAGAATCAACACTTCAAATGAGCACATTGATGTAAAACATCACATTAAAGCCTTGAAATATGTTTGTCTGACACCCAGTCCAACATTAGGGTGGCTTGCCGTTGGATAAAATGGTAGATCTGTTGCGAACCCAACCGTGCCCCTCGAAAAAACACGCGACCTGACACCGTTTAACCCAAATTTAAGAAACGCTGTTAACCATCTTCAATTTCAAAAATTCTCTGCATGAGTTTGAAAGTAGCCAAAAGCCACGAGAGCCAGTTCAGGTGACCTCCGAACAGCTGGCACTTGAGTGCTATTCTGCAGCACTACAAAAAGCCCGTCGGCCCTTGTAGTGCGACTGGGGACGGAGCACAACAAGTGGCACACGAGCGAGTTCGTAACACATGCGTCAAGCCAAAGAAATTTTCCTTTCCAGGAGAATCTGACCTTGTGACACCGAAGGTACGACAAACAAGCAACAGCATCCAGTCATTAAAAACATAGTTTGTGCTATTTTTTTTTTTTTAAAGTTGTGTTTAGCTGTTCACAGTAATGAAGCTGACGTAGGTCTTAAGCAGTGCTGTACAGTTTTTTTTTTTGACCTTGTGGAAGAAAACAGAAACACTCATACGAAGGACCCCCACGCCATTCAGGCTTGAGCTAAATAAATCATACTTTCTTGTGATGCTAAAGATAAAAATAAGAGTGGACTGACTCTCGGGTTGATGGATGTCTGTGAAATTCTGCAACGACATGTTTGACCTTTCGTACATTTCTTAAGAAACCTATTTTAGAAAATTTCCTGTGTTTCACATTTTTTTTGTTTTATTATGCTGCTTTGACTTTGCTGCATGGGGGAAGGTCAGTCTCAAGGTTATTGTGGCACCTGTATCATCCAGAATTATTTTTTGTTTTTTTAAACACTAAAAACTCAAAATTACCATGAAATTCATTCCCACGATGAGTGTAAATAAAGAGCGTAAGATGTCGAAATTCGCACGGGCTCAATGAAATATTACACAGACTTGTACGATAGGGTGAAGATCGTTTAATGTGCCATACGACCGATTTGGATTTTCGCTGCCAACAGCTTCAGCAAGGGATGTTTTGGAAAAGCTGCAGGTGCGGTCCATGTGTGAATATATCACTTACTGCTCTTTGGGTGGACTGTTATTTGGTGTGCACAATTCACACAAACAGTGCAATCAGCAACAGCACATTTTATGAGATGGTGCGATGCTGACATCGTGATTTAAAGTCAGGTTCACAGTCAGAAATGCGATTTTTGTCACTGTTGACATCCTGTACATGACATCCTTTCCTTTTTTTTTACTTCTTTAACTCATATATTGAGTATTATAGTGACACCAAAACAGCATTTAAACTAAAACAAGGAAAAAATGCTCAAGTGTGAAAAAAATTTGAGTCCTGGCTGGGAAAAAAATTATAAATTCAGATATGATTGGATGTCACACACACACACACACACACACACACAACAGCTTGTCAAAAATACTCCTGTTTGCTTGTTAGTTTGTTTTTCATTTGGATTGCAGTGTCTATATAATAAACAGTAAATACTTTTAAATTGCGTTTTTAAATAAGAAAGTCAAAAAAATTCAGCAAAGGGAAACTTGGTATAACATTTAAGAAAAGCTAAGGCCCTTCAGCTGGCTGCCTAAGCAAACATTATTATTATTATTATTAAAGCTTAAAGGATGGTCTATTTAACCAGTAACTGTCCCCATCCACACCTTGCTGTTAATATTTACACCTAGTCCATGCTACAGTGTGCTGCCCAAATAAGAAAAAAGTAGGTTTAAACAGATTCCTAGTGTTTGGTATGGTTTACTTCTAAATGTAAACTTTGAATACTATCACAGTTATGCTAGTCAGTTTAAAAAAAAAAAAGTGCAGTTTTTCATGATTATGAAAAACAACATATGTTTAACTAAACGTCATAAAATCGCAACATATTTCCCCATAACTTTAAACCAAATATGAATAGAAATCGATTACTATGTGCAAGAAGTCTGAGCTAGTTCCAGTGTGGGTTCACACCAGATAGGTCACCGCTGGAAATGATACTGCTGTAAAAGGCAATGTGGCGCTATAAAAGGCAACGTTTCTCCGCATGCAAAGACCGCTCTTTTATAAAGTCGCACAAACACTCGGAACTCTTCTCTAAAACGGCGGTTCAATACATAACTTCACCCACTACTTTAAGGTCTGCGGGTGTGAACGGAAAGGTAGAGCCCACTCCCAGATAAGACCATCTGGGAGTTGCATCAGCCTCCCTTGACTTGGAACACCATGTGCACTAATTCCTTGTGAACTACATTACAGTCAAGGCTGAGAAATAAAATGTTGCTGTTTTCTCACAGCCTGATAAAGTCATTTATAAGCAAAAGCCAACTCGTGAAGCCTTACCTAGTTTAAGAAGAGTTTCAACCCTCCATTTCTGTCAACGGTGGCATGCAAAAGTCTTCCGCCTACAACGGACACTCCGCGGGGAAAGAACTCCGGCGCGCGTTCACGGAGGTGTGTCGCTGTGGCTCCGCCCACAGAGCTTATTGGTAGGGAGCCTTGCAGGCACCAGATGGCACTCTTTACAAGTAAAAGCTTCAGCATCTTCTCCCTATGAATCCCTGATGGTGATCAGACACAACAACACACCCTGCAGTCATGTGTTAATTTTAAAATTAGCCCTATATCAGTGCGCATACATTGACATTTTCCCCCTGCTGTTCCTCCTTCCTTTCATCAATGCATACACACACTCACATCAACGCTGGATGATTATGGCTTGCATGTGAAGTTGCAAAAGTCTCCAATGGGAAAACAAAGCTGTTAAACTCCACGCTCAGAGCTTCCTGCTGAGGCTGCTAGATGGTATCATGCGGCGAGCCTCTTATTTTAGTCTGGATGTTAATACATAATACAAATGTACACTGCGATTTAGGATTATCAATGTAAAGGCATCTTAAGCCAAAGCAAAAAAAAGCAAAAAAAAGAAGAAGTTACAGATCTGCACCACCCTGGGACACAAAGCTTCCAAGCAGAGCAGTCATCTTTTGGGGAGTCCTGCTGATAATAGCTGCAGAAGTTTCTGAGATCAGTTGATAAATCAAGCTGCTTTTAGACTCCCTCCTTTGCTTTGACTATAACTACTGCATGTAGCAAGCCTCTCTAAAACATAATTGGTAAGAGAAGTGCTCTATACACTGGCTTATCTGACATTTCTAGATTTATGGTTGACTGCCGCTCACCCTGTGGGCCAATTCTAGCTGCCCTTGATAAATGGGAGTGGGTGGTCTTAGGCGATTTTAAAGCAATGCACTTCTTTTCGGAAACTGAGGGGGGAAGTACCTCAAAAGAAATACTTAGTTAACCTGCTATCACAGCCTTTCACTCCTTTTAGATACAAGGTTCGTCCCTTTCTTCAGGATTATTCAAACCTCTTATCTTAACCACGTTAATAAACAGGGTCTTCTGGAATCTGTATTAAAATCAGCTTGTTGCTATAGGCCAGTGTTTCCCAGCTGTGGTTATCAGGAGCTTGAGCACTGATGGTTTTCATTCATGCTGTTTAATGAGGATTGAATAGACATGAGATACCAGGAGAATGTAGTTAATTACTTTCTTCAATAGAAAACGAGTGGCACTTTGGGTCCCAAAGATCTGCGTTGGAGCCAGACACTGTCAGTGTTCTGCATAAAGATGAAAAACGGAGCGGATTTTCTGTTATTCTCCGCTGGGCCTGACAACAGTCCCATCACACGCATTGATATTCCCCTCTCCCTTGCTCATGCCAGAGGGCTTCACCAAGATTTTACAATCATATCAGTCACATTAAAAGCAAAGATGCAAATCAGTTTGACCCAGGAGGCATCGGATCCTTCCTTTTCAAGTATTTGATAGTGACATTTGAGGACCACTTCAAATTCACTGGTTTGCTCTCTTGCGAGGAGTTAGATAATACAAATGGATATCAATCACATCTTTAAGCTTTCAGTATAGAAATATCTTGATCTTGCTTAAAAAAAAGATAACACTAACTCCAATGGCCCCCGTTTGGATCTTTTGTGCATTACTATTATATCTGAGCCTCGATATAAAAAGGGGGGGAAAAAAAGACAATCAATAGCCATTAATATTTAAAACATTATCCTAAAGTAATCTTTTTAAACTCTAGACCAAATTATTGTTCAGCATAATGGAGAAGAAATTTGACCTACATCCCGATTTCCTGTTTCCCAATCCAAGCAAGAACTGGAGTGGGAAATTATGATCAGGCTCAGGGTGTGCAACATAAAGCAAGGTTTTTTAAGAAAGTGGGAAATGCTGCTAAGACCATCAGAAGCAGGTAAAATCTTCTTGATCCTATAGTGGCTATTACCAGACAGTATAAAAATTTTATATTGTCCGTGGCTGCAACTTGTCGTTAAAAAAGGGGTTAAAAGAGTCTCTGTAGACTCCTGGCTCTGAAACATCACTGTAATCATTGTAATCAGCGTAACACATGTACCAACACGAAGCAACTCCAAATGTTGATTTAGTTCTTTTCTTAGACTCTTCAACTAAAATTCATGAAGTCATTAAGTCTTGATGATCCGTCACTGTTAAATGTTAAACTGGAAAAAATAAGCCTTTCCCCCCCATATACTAGTGAAAGGCTCTTAGCTGGTCTAAATGGGACCGGGTCTCATACTGTGTGCCACAGGTGTTCAAACCCACAGGAGGCGATTGTTCCTAAAAGCCACGGGCTCTCTCTCTTCAAAAACAAGGATGAGAACAAAAGCACCAACGATCTCGACTGTTTCACATTTTCAGGACAGAAACGCTGAACTTCACTAAACATAATGAAGTATGTTAAATATTCAGGTTCATTTTTCATTTTTAGAAATAAAAATAAATATATATCCGCAGATATTCCTATATTAATTGTTTAATTTGTTCACAGAAGAACAACAAAATCAGCGTAGGTTCAAGTTTTGTTTGTTTTTCAGTTGATCAAACCTGACAAGGCTTGACAAGATGGCCTTCAAGAATTTTCTAGAGGGAGTGGATGCGCTCTGGAAAGCCTGGCACATCAAACAAAGCAAAGTTTGCTGCAGAAATGAGAAAACAAATCTCCTTTGCTGCATTTACAACACTTGTAATATTTGCTTGTTTTTCCCCTCCAGTGGGAACTTTTCACAAACTTTTCATTTTGCCTTGAGTTAAATAATTAACTGAAAAGCATTTTTTATAGATTAAATACATAAAAATATCTCAATTTCCACTCTAAGACTCTTTAAAAAAAAAACATTATGAGGAATACAACATGGATGCAACAGGATAGGGAGGAGCACCGCAAGTTTAGTAAAGTTTAGTAAATTTAATAACCAAAATATATTTGTTGTGCACATTTTCATGTTTATGTACAAATGAGCTATGAAATATGGGATACAATATTAAGCAATTTTACGTTGCCTCAGTACAGCAGAAGCATATATTTGAATTTTTGTCCAGATATTACTGGATAACTTCAAACAAATAAAAAAAATAAATAAAAAAAAAACCTAAAACCTATCCAGTTCTTATTCGACAGCAGCTACTTTACATATGGCATCCACTTCCGTTTCTGCCTGTAGTACACAGATCATTCACTAGAGGGCGTGTCATGCAACAGCTTCCCTAATTTGTCTTAGGGAAGCTGTTGATCGTGCTGATTTAAAAAACAAAATATCAAATCAAATATGATACAACTCACTAGCATAATTCTCAGGTAGTGGTTTTGACACTCAAAGGTAAAGAAAGCAATTGCAAAGCTCTTTGATTAAGTCATTTATTAACATCTTCCGTTCATATCTCATCGCTTTAAAATAGATTTACCGTGTAAATACTAAATACTGGCTAATGCAATAGTTGGGTCCATAGCTGTGAGGCAGTCTCTCCTTGTGCAAGCCCATGCCATTCATTCATTTCTTGTGAACCACAAATAAATGCAAAAAGACATATTGTTGCAAGGTTCATTTGTGAAATGTTCTCATAAAGGGGGAAAACGTATTTGCTGGGTATATTTTGTATATATGAATGGACCTGATGTCACTTGTAAAATTCAGTGCTTATGGCTTTGTGGAATGCCAGGATGAGTTCAGTACAAACCTAAGGCCATAATTTGTTGTGCCATTGCATTAGACTATAAAGCATTTTTCTGTTATTTGAAATCAGCATGATTATTATATTCTATTGTATAGCATTATGAAAGCCATCCAGTATAAAATGAAAAGAAAGTAAAAGCTTATTATGTTTGGCAATTTACTGGAGACAGAAAAGCTGCATGGGACATGTCGGGCAGGTTCAAAACATGAATCCAAAACCAGCGAGCTGCTCAGACAGGCTCAACATGTGCGGGGTAGCAAGCCAATTGCAGAAATACCAGAGAGAACACCCAGAAAACGCATGCCTCAAAAATAACCACATAATTGAATCGGTACCTTTGTGAAAAAGCCTCAATAAAAGCTACATTGTGATCTTCCCAAACTGCTTTTCATGGTGCAGCTGCTAATAAGAAGCTACTGCTTGTATCAATACCAACGCACAAAGACACATAATCTGGTGTAAGTAGCACAAACTGCAGATGCCTAGGAAATGGAAATTGAAGTATTATTGTCTGATGAGATGTCTTTCATCCCCCTTACATCATGTTGTGGGAATCACTGAGGTGATTGCTCTGTATAGTCATGTAACAAGATTTCACAGCTCCCCTAGTCACCAAATGGAAATGGAAACTTTATGTTCTGCAGCGCAGAGTGAGAAGTAGATTCCTTCCTTTGTTCTCTTAAAGACGTCAGGGCCTTTCCTGGTCCAGTATCCAAGTACACACACAATCCAGGTTTATACCTGCTGTCAAAAAAGTTTTTATTTATTTATTTAGTTTGTTTTAGTATATAAATCCCTTAGTTTGTGAAAAGAAGTGAGGTATCAACGTTGTGCGTATAAATATATACAAATATTAGGGAGGTACTATTAGAGTTAGATATAGAGGAGAAGAATTTACTGCAATTTGTTGATAAAACACAAATACTTAAAAAACTGACTCAATGTCAGGAGTAAAACAAAATAACACACACACACACGCTCGTTCAGCTATCTTAGTGAGGACCTTCACTGACATAATGCTTTCCCTAGCCACTTACCCTAACCCTTACCCTAAACCTAACCATAGCACAATTGTAACCCTCACACTAAAACTACATTTTGAGCCTCAAAAATGCCTTTAAATGCCTTCAAATTTGTGAGGACCGGGTTGTGTGTCCTCACAAGTGACTGTTGGTCCTCGTAAGTATAGGAGAATGCAGATTTCGGTCCTCACAAAGATAGCAAGACAGGAACACACACACACATTTCTTTTGATTTGTGTGTGTGTATGTGTGTATAAGTACATCTGAGTATCCTTTTGGGACTTGACTTACCTTCAGATTACGTCCAAATACAATGTTGTAATACCAAGAAAAAATAAAAAACTGTGACTGGAATCTGACAATATTTCCATTTTAAATTGATTTAGGTGGAAGACTAAGAAAAAATATTAAGTACGGGAAGATTTGTACATAATTAAGAGATCAAATTTTAACATTTTAAAATGTCATTTAATATCACGATGACCTCCCACACTACCAAGACCAAACTGCACATTCGTTGTATCAGGTTACATAGTTTAATTACAATAAACTACTGTCGAATCCTCCACATTTCCCCAACTGTGCAACAGGACAGTATCAGTAGTCAAAGAGCAAATTGAGTTCATTCACATTCTCGTGGTTTGACAGGGACTGATTTATTATCATTAGCAATAATGAAAGAAATATGCTGAAATTGTTATAGTATATCAGACATCAATTTTACTTTTGAGAACAACTGCAGACAATTCATTTTGGCAGCGGTAAAATGACAATGACATTGGGTCAGATGAGGGATGATTATACCCTCCAATTCAGTCTCACAACCTCGTTGTCTAAAATATGTGCAGAGTGATCGTCTCTGTGCTCCTTGAAAGACAGAGAAAAGGCCTTTTTGAATGCATTTGCTTTTGGACAAAAAAGAAATGACATGTTCATGACACTTTTGGCTGCACACAGATGGGTGGTCCTGAAAATTAATGTGTGACCCCCCCCCCCCCCCCCCCCCCGGGGAAAAAAAAAAAAAACACCCCCACCCCCAC
>VUQR01012965.1:2597-13797 GCA_015108515.1 Hemichromis elongatus | reverse complement strand
AACTGTGTCCCCCCCCCCCCCCCCCAACTGGACGGGAAACAGATCAAAACCTGCCATAAGCTACAATAGTTGGTTAAATGAACCTGAAATAATGCTCTAGATGAGGATGGCACAACCTCTGAGCTTTATCAGAGATGCACATAATAATCTCGTTTCCCTTTTTACTTGTGCTGATTCGATAAAACATTCAGAAAGTGCTTCAGATGGTCAGAAAGACATCGCATGATATGCCAGCTTTCAGGAGGATGAAAAACAAGACAACGTAGAGACTGGAAGAAGACCAAATATCACTCATTTGTAAAACACGTTATGACATTTTGCAGACGAGTTCAGCAGTCACCCATTATGATGGTAGGGTGTTTTAGCTAATTAATAACCTCCTCACATAGGTACTGCGGTGGATTCTATAACACAGAATGAGGACTGTGGCTGCTTTTTGAAATTTTCAATCATCAACTGTGTTCAGACTAAAGTCACAAAAGTCACTGCTAATTGGAGAAGGCACGTGTGGCGCTCTGCATGAATTTAGGCCGTTTCTGTGTTTTCCTGGAATATTCCCAGGGGAATCCCTAATGAACACGGTGCACATAAATCATGTCCTAGTAGTCAAGTGTGTTAGTCATCCTTGTCTTTTCTAACACAAAAGGACGCGCTGATCTTCAGTAGTTTAGTTCTTCTCGTCGATTGTAGCGTGGTGTAACATAAAATTCATAAACTACTCTACTACTTATCTAGTGTGGGAGAAAACTATGCAATACTTTACACAAAGTGGGCAAAATGGCCTAATTCAGCCAAATGTTGCTTGCGTATTATGCAACACACTGTGAACATTCCAAATTAAGTGATTTTATCAGTGCTTTAGCAGCAAATTACTGGCTTAATAACTGAGCCATAAATAACCACTTAAATGCTCCCAGTAGCTGCATAAATTCAAACATTACAACACAACTGTTTTAGATACTCATTAAAAAGTACAGTAATTCAAATCAGTTTAATACGTTGTACAAATTACAATATATTTTTACACCTATAATGTCCCACAATGCAAATTAACAAAGACACATCACCAGTGATTAAACATCCCAGCAGCATTTTTTTATTTTAAATGCTAGTAATACAGTAGTGCTTGCTATCTTTGTATAACTACAATGTTATTTATATTTAAATACAAAATAATAAACCTTGTATGCTGTATTTAAACATGCCTAACATTCCTGAGCTTGTATTATCTTTGAATAAATGAATGCTGGTTTTATGCTACCGCTTTCTTCTGCCACAGTTGCCGGTATTTCAGATGACATGCCAAATGCAGGAGTACCTATAAATGGCTGCTGGCTAGTGGTGGATGGACTCGGCAGGGTTTGGAGTTTTAGCATCTAGCTGCTGGTTAGGCTGGACACTTCCCAAATGGACCAATCTGTGGTAAATGGGGTTACACAGCGTCTTAGGTTGCAGATGGTATTTGAAAGCACACAGCCCGGCAATGCTTTTTCCCCCCATTTAGAAAAAAAGGCTCGAACACAAAAAGAGTAGGTTTGGGTGGTGTACAAGGTTGACATTAAGATGAAGGTGATTGTTAACACTCAGTCAGAGTTTGGAATCCATTCTCAATCCCGATCTCTGTGGAGACAATCATCCTCTAATAACAGTAATCTATCTCCTCGTTGGCCAAGACAATAGCTGTTCTGCAGGGGATGTAGACCTGAGAGAGAAAGAGAGACACAGTGGCAGGGGAGAGAGTGGGGAGAAAAGTGAGATGACAATTGAAGATTAATGATGTTAACAAGGTGTCTCAGTCATCCAGGTCACGGTATTCTTGCGTGTTTGAAAAGGAGGCAGCTGGACTTCTTTAGGTTCATAAAGACATTTCGTCTCTTGTCCAAGAGGCTTTTCTAGTTCTAAAACAAAACTAAAACTGCCCTGAGGGTTGTTGGCCCACTATTAATTACGCCAGTCATCACATGAGCACAAGGATGACCTATTCCCCTGTTGCAACTCACACAATTGCCTCCAAAGGGACGACCGCCACTAGGCGTTAAATATCTGGGACTCTCTGTCAGTTGTTTAAATGGTAAATTAACTGGTTCTTATAGAAGACTTTTCTACTCTACTTGAGCCCTCAGCAGCCCTCATTTGCTTTCTATTTAACACCAACAGAAATGCATCAGGGACAACTCTGGGTTCAGTATCTTGGGATCAAACCAAGGGATGGGTTCACTAAGTTTAAGAACAAAGGAAGCCTCTTGTGTGAATGACGAAACAACTTCACAAACTTAAAAGTCCTTTTGCCTTCTTTTCAAGCACTCAAGACTACATGGATACAACTGATATAAGATCAGCAATTTTGAAGATTAATGAATCTTGAGTTTTATCCTTTAGAAAGTGAAAAACAATGACTGGACATGATAACCTCTCAAAATCAAGGATGACATGATGCTTTATAATATAGGATAATATATTTCAAGAATACTTTAGGTGTGACAGAATTGCAGCTGCACAAAGACCTCTGGGTGGCAGTGGTGTCAGCATATCTGCAATGAGGAGAGGTGTCTTCAATTTCTTAAACTTATCGCTATGAAGTGGTGGACTTCATCTGTTTAAAAACATATAATTAAATTTGCATTCTATTCAAAGCATGTGCATTGAACTGAACGATCTGCAAATGAGTGATCTTGCCAGAAATGGAGGCACGCTCCTACATTTTAATTTCCGAACTCTCTAATCAATGCAGTAGCTGTGGGTTTCATCATCATCTGTAAACACTGGACTGTGAATCAATTGCAAATGTGTGATTCTATAAAGATATAATGTAATTTCAGAAGAACCTTTGAGTTCATTGGGGTAAAGGAACAAACGGGGGAAAAAAACGTGGCATGTCACATTCCTTATGTATATACATATATAGTTAAAAAAGTAGCTAATAAAGTGTTTGATCAATCCTTTTGATGCTCACAGTGTCATTTGGCGGAGAGAAGCCGCTGTGTACCATTAGTCATTTCAGATTTATGCCAAAGGAAAAGCCAAGCGGGCATAAATGATGCTATATTTCCCAACAGAAAACTAAAAAAGCCAGCAGAGCTGTAAACAATTCAATCACCCCCTGAACTCTTCAAGTCGCCCCTCAGCATCAGTGGATCTAAGCTTACTGTGGATGTGCTTCTTTGGCAACAGTTTGTCACCGAGGGAGTCGTGCAGCCCGGCGCTGAAACACTGACACAGACATTGGTGACTAATTAAACAGTCACAGTGGGAGAGTCTCCATACAGACGCACCGCGGAGAGAAGGAAAGGCAGAATGAATCACTGCACCTGTTTAGACAAAAGCTACCACTGCGTCTAACCTGGAATATGTCAACAGCTTTTATTTCCACCAAACAGACAGAAATAGCGACAAATTATAAATTAATCTGTGAAAAAAGACCAGCAGATACGCTCAAGTGTTGGCACAGCAATTAGTGGAAGACATTCTAATTAACATATTACTCCTTGCAACGTTAGGCACATACATACTTGACATACTGTTTTGAACCCACCTACTAACACTTAAATGGAGACTAGATTGTGAAAAATAATTCCCTTTACAGTATATATACATAGCTACGGACTTATTTATTGATATTTATATTTCTATCTCATCAAACACAGGGTCAGCTGAACTTAACCACAACGTACAAAACAAGGTGAAAAGCTGTTCATGGAAGCACAACCTTTTTTAGGACTAAAATAAGCTTGTAAACACAAAGTATTATTAGATTTTATAGCATTTACCAGTCAAGGTGGATATTATTAAAACTAGATGTAAAAAAAACAAAACAGAAAAACAAACAATTAGAATTTGTGAAAAAGGAAAACTGGTTGATATCAAGTACTCATGTAATTAGCCAAAATATTGTGGAAATTACCGAAAACATTTAGATTTGGTTTTAGTCTTTGTCAGTGTGATTAAATTTGTTACCACAACCAGTGCGATTAGGCTTTGGTGCATCTCTTAGTGACCTTCAAAATGTGCTGTCTTTGTATTGGTAAATTCTAAACCTCTGAATAATACAACCTAACAAATATCCCCCATATTAAAAGAATTAGGAAAACTCCAAAACTTAGACCAAAAGTAATGAAAACTAAACTAAACATGAAATATTTTCATACAGTAATACAATAACCAGAATATCTGTGATGTAGGAATAAAGAAATTAGTGTCCTTGTCACTGTTTATTTGTATTACCCAAACTAATGAGAATTCAAATCCACTAAGAATTTAAAGGGGATCACCAACAGTCGTATCAAATACAAATTCATCTCATTCACCATCAACTAAAAGGATTATGACTGCATGGTCAGTAGTAACCATGGACATAAAAAGCATGAAAATATGTGAACACATGACAAGGAGATATAAAAATGACAAATGTGACCTTGACCATGAGCACAATTTAGGTAAAGACCTATTAGACGTGCAAGTTTCAATAAAACTGCACAATGAGGAGTATCGATTCTTGTGAGTTGTGGATGGATGCCTCACCACGGCATGAGCTCATCGTTCTTTGCTGCATGAGCTAAAAATGGTCCTAAATGAGCAAACCCACTCTGGAAATTAGCTGAAACTCAACTGAACTCGACTGCAATGAAAAGAAAAACTTAAAATCACGTAAAAATAATACGACCACTTGTAAAGACATGTTTGCCTATCAGGACTATCAAAGTGTATGTGCAATGCACATCTTACAATCACAACCACAAAGTCTCTGCTGTAGTCAGCAGTTGTTCCCAGATGAGGTATTTGTTACTGTAATGCAGTAACTAATGTGACAATTTATAGTAAGTATTAAGAATAGGGGTGAAAAACAAAATGCGATGAAAAGGACAAAGTGGTACACAATAGTACATAATATGCCGTTTGTGAAATATTGTATTAGCAGGAAAACAGCTTAGCTGTTTGTCCTTTTTTGGCTTCGTCTGTATCATGAACTCTCTTGTATTGCCTTACACCAAGCTCGCATGTGAGAATTTGGATTTTATACTCCCTTGCAGAACAGAATCCAGCCTTTGGGCTAATACTAAATCTGATCAATGTTCAAACACACCGATAAAGGATTCATGAGCTGCTTCGCGGGAACATATCATCCACCCCGTCTCCAGACCCCAGCACCTAGCTAGAGCACTGCCTGACTATAGGCTATCTGTGCACTTTAACTCTCCAGACATGTCTCTGTTTGACTCCATTACTCACTTAACAAGTATCAGCTCCCTGTAAACACTTGTGTACATGTAGGTTGTACTTTAGGTAAAGTCTAAGGATCTGACGGGGTAACAAAACAAACCTGACTTGGACGGTTAACTGAAACTAGGACCTAAAGAATCATACCTGACTTGTTTTCAGCTGAGACCTGATTTTGCAGGCCATTATTTTTCAAAAGAACATTTTCAACTGGGCCTCACAGTAAGCAGCATCATTTCTGAAAGACTGTTGTATTGATTTTCGGTACTTCAAAGATCACCATTTTTTTTTTTATATTGTTGTTCATAATTAAAGATAATCCTTTTGATCATAGAGCTTAAATTCCTAAAATTTCCAGTTACAAAAAGCCTCTGAAAAAAAGCTCTCTCTGCTAAAATGAGATCATAAAAAAAGTGCTTTTGTATTATTTTACACAATTAGAATTTCCAAAATAATTTTAACCTCAAAGTATTAGGCTCTTATTATTTAGATCAAAAATATGCCAGTTCTCGCTTGGATATGAGATTTGAATATCAATGATATTTTTACCTGGACAAATAAAGGATTGATAATAATAATAACAACAACAATAAAAATGACACACATATGATAATCTCTAGACCCTTTACCTGAAATATCAAAGTGGCAGGCCAAACTATTTGCTTGAAACAGTCTTTAAATGAACTGTCCACCACACACTCACTGGCCTCTTAGTTCACTTTCAGAAGCGCCTTAATTCTTTGTGGCATAGATTCAACAAAGTGCTGGAAACATTTCTTAATGATTTTGCTCCATATTGACATGAAAGCATCACACAGTTGCTGCACATGCATTACAGTATGTTAATCTCCTGTTTCGCCAAATACCAAAGATGCTCTATTGGCTCGAGATCTGGTGACTTTGAAGTGCAATTTGAGTACAGTGAACTTCTTTTCACATTCAAGAAACCAGTTTAAACCAGTTGTAAAGTAATGGACACGGTCAGCAACAATACTTAGGTAGGCTGGAGTGTTTAAACGGTGCTCAGTTGGTACTAGTGAATGCAAAGTGTGCCTGATTATGTGAACTACTCTGTCCTTCCCATCAGCCTGATAGGCCATTCTCTGACCCCTGACATCCACAAGGCATTTGCACCCAGAGAACTGCTGCTCACTTGATATTTTCTGTTTTCAAGCTATCCTCTGTAAACCCCGGAGATGATTGTGTGGGGAAACCCTGGTAGATCAGCAGTTTCTGAAATACTCAGACCAGCACGTCTGGCACCGACAACCATGTCACATTCAAGGTACTTACAATACCTTTCTGAACCTCAGCAGGCCACAATAAACGTGTCTACATGCCCAAATCCACCGAGTTACTGCCATGTGATTGGCTGATTAGAGAAGTTGCCAGTAATAGTTATGGTTGAGGTTTTCAAACACATGACTGTGTGTAAAGATGACTGAAATTCCTCCACAGTTTATGTAATATGTGCAAAATCGGTAACGCTGAGCTGAGAGTCTGGCCTCAAAGTACATAATCACTTGTACAGATTAGAAAAATATACTGACCAGAGTATACTAGTGTGAGTTTGTCTTTTTAAATTTATACGTAAAGTGATAAGCAGGTCCCCTTATGTCATGTCTGTTAGTTCACACTTCATGCTCATCAACATCAGGTGTTAGATCTCACAGATGAAAATGTACATCTTTTGATCATTTGCCACAAGCTTGCTATCTTCTCTTACTTCCTTTTTCATTTCAGCTTAATTTCTTTTTGTGAAACTGTCAAAGAAGACATCCCCTTTGAAGCACATGAAGTTTATCAAAAGGTTCTGATGCAGCTAATTATTCAGCAGCCTTTCTTAGCATTACATCTTTGACATTATAACACTCAAACAAAACTGTATGTGTGACATATACCCAAAGGGGGACACCTATAACAAGCTTCCTTTCTCTGGGAAATTTTATTCTGTGACTATTTAAAATTTGTCTCGCTAAATGAATGAACTCTAAATGTTAAAAACAGCAGTAGTTCTTGATGTATGCAATTCTCACGAAAAGCCTGCAGAGGATACCAGGGTCTCTCACTCTCGTTTTTTTTTTTTTTTTTTAAATCCACATAAGGAGAACAAAGCATTTTTAAAATTATTTTTTATTCAGCTTCATGGCAAGCTGTTCTAACATTCACTTTTTTCACATAGTGGATAAAATTAAATAAAGCCGAATACAAACACACACAGACACGCGGGTGCTCACACAACATTGGAGATGTCCCACATGTGAAACAAAGAAGTACTTTCATATTCAGCGATAAATATGTACCATTTAAATATGCACAATTCAAACATACAGTACTGTGGAAAGGTTTTAAGAGCTTGTGATAAAAATCCTGTTACATGATGAACCCTGGGGTAGTATTTGTTTATAATTTAAACTCGTACAAACTGCTGTAAAACAACAGAAAAAACTATAAAATTACTAGTCGGTGCATGGAAAACAAATCTAAAGACGTATGTATGGTATAGGACAAGTAAGCCCTGAATAGAGATGGATGTAGGTGCCATGTCTTTTCACGAGTTGAGATCAGAGCTGTGCTGCGGGTCATACCATTGCAGAATACAGTCTTTTCTCTAAAAGTAGCTCTTTATGATTCTGTCTGACATTATTGTTATAATGCCAAATTCTGTCTGCAGAATGAATTTGGAGCCAGCTTTTGTAAATTGTAAAACCAATTCTGATGGTTTGCAAAAAGGCGAAAGGCTTCGCTGTTTCCTTGAGGCACTCCTCCTTTAGAGCACTTTCTAGCCTTTTGGTGGACAAAGCACATTTATTTGTTTCCACATCAGAGGAATAGCTTTTTGGAAACAATTCTTCTATAAAGACTGGTTCTGAGCCTGACTGTACATGGGTGAGGTAGACTCCGTTTTCTGCCAGTTGTGAGGTGATGGCAATCTTACACATTGCAGTTTCGAAAGAAATGCACTTAACCTGGCTAATGTTTCTGGTCGTCGTCCTTGCACGTTTCTTTGTGCCTAAGCAGAACAACTTGGACAGCACATCTAGAAATGACTTATATCCTATTACCTTTTAGTAAAGCTCTCCCTAATAATCTTTATTTATCCTGCATGGTAATTTTTGTTTTTCAATTACTGAGTTCAGTTCAACACGTATACATTATTAAGATGGCATATCACTTACAAATATAGTGTATGATGAAAATGCAAAAGCGGTAATTTTTACAAGTAATTCAATAATTCAAACAAGACTGAAAGCGGTAAAGATGTTGGATGACAAGTGTCCAGGAGCAGATTTGTAAACACAGGGTATTACAGCCACATGGTGCTTGCCACAGCCTAACATGTTACCAGGATGCAGAAGACTCTGCTAGCTTAATCCAATTATGTGCATTCTCAGTCTGAGGTGTGATGCGTTCTTGGAGGATATGAGAGTTTATTATCACACTGTAACGAGGAAGCTGGAGAACTGACAGACCCATTAAAAAGACAGGAGAAAAGAAGTTTGTGCAGACTTTGAAAGCAAAAGTTGTTAAATAAAACATGGATGGTGTGGGCACCTCTCGCAGCCCCCGCAGAGGCTCTTGTCTGATTATTCTTGTCATAACCAGGTAGGTGTGAGGAGGAGGAGGAGAAAAGCATCTTTATGCAAGACTACAGTCTCGCTGTGCAATCTGCACGAAGGCGCCTATAAAGCATATACAGTATGTACAGAAGGGTCCTCGCTTGCTTTCTTCCTCCCTCTCTGTCGGCTCCATTCCTCTCACTTCCTTTCATTCCCCATTAATCTACGATGGTGCCAAAATTAGCAGATGACTTGTTAACTAAACTTCACATTTTGGCCAAGAGGGATGTGGGTGAAGCAGCAGTGTTTGAATTAATAAGAGTTAGAAAAGATTTAAGAGATTGTGGAATTTGCGTCCTTAACTGATGAAACCTAAGTTAATACGACGGAGGATCAGTGTCTGCATGAAAGAAGAAGAGGCTTTTAAACTGGGGTCGACAGAATCTTAAATAAAGCTGAATTGATGCTCTTAATAGCAGTGTGAGCTTTGCCAAACACATTTTTGATGCATTAAAGTGCGCCGTCTAACTCTTAATATAGAGTAATATCCACTATCCATTAAGTGCAACACTTTCAGTATTGATCTGAAGAAGTTCAAGTTGAGTTCAGATACACAAACACCTCATCGGGTGCTACGTCAACTCTGGTGCCAAATGAAACGACTTAAATACCGCCTCAAAATGTTTAATCTAATAAACACACTGAAAAACAAAAACAGGAGGAGATGATGACTCTGCAGACCACTTCAGAGGCTTCACCGTCCTTGTGCATTAATTGAAATCATTAACATAAGATGTAGCATGCAATCCGTCTTGAACATTTGGGTATCTGCGTTGATCCTCACCAATTCATTCCTGACTTTATTAATAAACATTTTATTGGCTTTCAGCATTTTAATAAAAAAATAAATAAACTGAGGGAAAAAAAGGGGAGGAGGTAAACAAGAGGAAGATCCTCAAGCACTCTGCTTAAAATGCATATCAGTGTTTCTTTCCATATTTCAAGGACAGACTTATTTCATGGTATTAGCCTTAAGCAGTCCTCCTGATGGAAGCCCAGCACTTCATTCTCCCAGATATTTTTCTCCTCTCCATGATGCCACGCGAGCTTAAGCGGTGTGCACATGAAAAGGTAAGTTCTAGCACCATGAATAATGCACATTGTTTGCTGTGAAATGTGAAAAGAGCTGTAGATATCAGATTCACATAACGTTCAATGACTCCAGGATAACTGCCAGCATGAGCGGAGTGAATGCATAGAAGCCAAATATCATATGCACAAAACAAAACGTAGTACTGTGGAGACCACAAACAATGGGAGCTAGCCCCTGGTAGAGGTAATGTCGTAATATATTTTCTTAAAATTGCATTAAATATTGTATTAAAAAATAATAATATTGCTAATGAACAAGATACTAAATTATACTGCTGTTGTTAAGCTGAGAGTCCCAGACCAGGGAGACCGTGGCTTTTTGCCAGAACAAGCAGCCCTCTTTCATCCCAGCACACTTAAACCTCATTAGAAAGGCTTCGAAAGATCCTCTCACTACAAAACCCATTTCAGGCTAATTAAAATGATTTGTGAAATTAAACATAAAACATGAAAGGACCAAACATGAACACACAGGCAGCTTTTTCATCGCATTTTGTGAGAGGTTGCTCACAAAATGCGATGAATGTGGAAAAAGAGAAAGAAAAACGCAACCCACACTGAACTGAAAAACCACAAACAATGCAGGTAATTGATATCACTTGACAGTTCTTTAGATTTTCTTTAAAACACACTAATGCTATCTTTAATGTTAAAAACTATTGCAAACACTTAACAGAAATTAAAGTTTTGCAATTTTACGTTCACACTGCAGGCAAAATCGCATCAAATCCGACTTTTTTGACCATATGCGACCCATATCCGATCACGGTACGACAGTGTGAACAGCACAAATCCGGTATTTTTAAATCCGATCTGGGTCACATTCGTATGTGGTACTGAATCTGATACATATCTGATGTTTTAAAAAGCAACTGTTGTTTGAATCATCTTTTACGTCACTGACACAAGACAGACGCCAATTATCAGCGCCGGAGAAGACAAACGAGAAAGCATGGCAGTGGAAACTGGACACTGTTAAAGCACGGGCTCTCTTTTTTCTCAGTGTCCTTCTTTCTCTAATTAATTTATCAAAATTCTGTCAGTTACGACTGTACAGAAATTGATAGACTGCTGCAACAACACCCACTAGCGCTGTAGCCGGCATTTTTACTTCCGTAAACAGAGCGCGTTGGGTGTGACGTCTTCTTTTGCGCATGCGGGTCACTTTGAGGGCCGTGAACCTTTCACACTAGAGTGTGTTTGCTGTCACATTTTATTTGTAGTGTGAACAATCAGACAAAAAAAATCGGATTTGATCAAAAAGTCGGAATTGA
>VUQR01012963.1:5481-25201 GCA_015108515.1 Hemichromis elongatus | reverse complement strand
TTCCTTGCCCTGTCTGCTGTGCTCCCCAGTGTAGTCCATGTTGATCTTGTTTCCTGTGTAGTCAGCGTCTTTTGTGTGTGTGTGTCTAGCCATGTTCTCTCTCGCTCTCTTGCTCTCTTGCTCTCTTGCTCTCTCGCTCTCTTGCTCTCTCGTTCTCTTGCTCTCTCCCTTTCTCTCGTCAGCCTCAATTCCTCCCAGCTGTGTCTCCCTCCTGTGTTCCATTCCCTGATTGCTTCCCCTTGTATTTAAGCCCTGTGTTCTCCTGTGCTCCCTGTTGCGTGATTCCCTCTTAACAGTGCCTGTGTGTTTCAGTTTCAGTTGTTTCTCTCACGGTTTTTATTTCGCTTATGAGTCTCGTGGTTGCTTTGCTTTTGTTGCGTAGTTTTCATGCCAGCAATAAACCTGGGAGCTTCACTCACTTCCGCCTGGACTCGTGATCTATTGGTCCACCTTCACGACACAAACATGTTTCATGCTCAGACTCGAGGACAGCAAAAGACAGATGGTTTTGAATTCACTTTAGAAGTCTTGATCCAGGAAGGTCAAATCCATGAATATCTTTCAAATCAGTGCTTCAGGGAGTAAGGCTAGTCTCTTTGGCTGTCTTTATTCAGTAAAACATGCCGACAAATCAACCTAAGCGCACTCCCGAATTAATCAAAACACGTTAACAGATTGTATCTCACTCAAGTGCTCCGTATACAAATTTGGCCATAAAATATATTGCGTTTTCTCCTCTGAGGCAACATCTGGGCTCTATACTGGACTTGAAATATTTTTTTAGAAAAAGAAGAGTAAATCACGTCTGTAACTCACTTAATGAATTGAGTAGGGTAGAATATTCAAGTATCTCTTAAATTTGCACACCCGTTTTCTAGGAGGTTGATGAACTTTAGAGGTTTTCTAAACCTCTTTTTAAGGAGTGGGTTCAAGTGGGATTTGGAGAGGCCACTGAGTCAAATTTTTTTTAGTGTACACAGCAAACTTTTGGAGAAAGGACAGCAGTAGAAGGTGATTAGTAATGAAGTAGTTTTGCATAATCGAACACTTGAAGGAAAGAAGAGACAGAAAAAAGAAAGATGTCTAAAAGAGATAATGACCAGAACCAAGAGTAGTTTGAGAAGGGAATGCAGGTTTTACTTCACAGGGACATCTTAGTACACATCTTAAATATTTAGAAAAGTTCAATAATATGTATGGACAGGCTAAAGATTGTGTTTTTCTTACACTCAACATTTTATTATCTCCAGATGGGGTTTATAAACACACTGAAAATGGTGTTTAGTTTTTTACAATTGCTAATCATACTGATGTTTACAATCCATCATATTCAACTGTTCTGCAATGTTATCCTAGAACAACAGAAAGTATGACTCGATCTTCTCAATAGTTCTTATTTTTTGCTATGAGAAGGAAGACATATGCTTTGTGGAAATTCCTGCTTATCTTTCACAGGCTTTTCTTTTCATTGTGGTTGTTCGGTTTACTCATGAGAAGCCATTGTGACAGCCAGTATTGTAGCTCAGACAGTAACAAAAAAAAAAAAAAACTCCTTTACCATTTTTGCACTCGTCTGCTCTTTTGATGCTCTCTGCATCGCTGTGTTTATCTCATCCCAGCCTCCTCAGTGACATTTGGAAAATGCTACTCACAGCAACGGTGCATTTCTTAGTTCAGAGACTCAAATCTGATCTGTTTTTTGAAGTTCAGACTTTGGAAAGATTGAAAGGAGGAAAAAAATAGGATTCATTTGACAGTCTGCAAAGTAATTATGTTTTTTTCTCTTTTTATTCGGGTATATCTCAAGCCACTTCTTTGTTTTTCCTTGCTGTTGTTTGGAAGATGTTGATGCCTTGGTGGATATGCTGCACAAATAAATCATACTTTCATAGAGTAAACAAAAGCTGAGTCATGAGACAGAAAACAGAATGGATGAAAGGAAACTTTACCCTGTTTATGCTTGAAATTCCTGAGAGCACTTGAAGGAAAACATTTTCTAGACTTTGACTGTTTATTTATTTATGTTCAACAGGTAAGAGACAAGACAAGATGAGAATGAATGTTCAGTAGAGGAAATGAGATAGATGTAGGCAGCGGATGTAATACATCTGTCTGGTCTTTATTAGGAGCTGAATAAATGGATTGCATGAATTACTTTTCAAAGACAGAGAAAAGTTTGGAAGACATTGCTGAAAAGTCTTCAGAGATAGAGTCCAAGGAGGTTCTAAGGAGGAGACAGTTTGATAGGTGGTGCTTTAAACAGACTTTCACATAAATAATGATAACTCATCCCCTTCATTGCCAAGAGTTTGAAAGTTCCATAGTCTACAGTAGGCTAATTACATGGCTATAACAGGGAGTGAGCTTAGCCCACAGCAAGTGGATAACTAAATACCATCTGCCTCTCTCGCATGGTAACAAAATGCAGTACTTATAGTTTGCTATGAAAGTGCTATCAGACAGATTTTGTTAGCTCACATTCAGACAGAGGGCGGCACGGTGGTGCAGTGTCTAGCGCTCTTGGCTCACAGCAAAATGAGCCTGTGTTTGAATCAGCGACAGAAAATTTTACATAGGAGGGCAAAGGAGGGCCAACTGGTCTAGGCAGGCTGGCACACTTCAGTGAAGTATGTGCAAATACCCTATATGGAAATGGAATCAAGAAAATATCCACAAAAACAGTTTAAGAAAACAAATCTTTTTAACAAACAAGCAATTTTACAAGTATTTTAAGGACATAAAAGTTGTGTGTGTGTGTGTGGGGCGGGGGCACAGGTCCCAGTTGCTCCCCTTTGCCCCCCTATACATCCGGCCCTGCTTTAAATCCATTCTGGGACCTTTCTATGTGGAATTTGCATGTGATTCCCATGTCTGTGTGGGGCTTTTCAAGGTACTTAGGCTTCCTCCCACAGTCAAAAGACATCCTTAGCATTAATTGCCAACTCCTCCCAGTCTCAAACCAGGAATCTTTCTCATGCTAGGAGAATCTGTAATCTACTATATGTCTAAATGTCTAAATCTTGGCTAGAAACTCAATGCTGTTTCTTACAGATTTCCTTTATTGGGGTCTTTGTTCAAAAGTGCATTATTCAGCCTATTACCTCTTGGCCCGTCGATACTAAATGATTTCTTGCCTTAAATGTATGTTACACTAGATTGGAGTGTTTATTATTTTTCTTACTCTGAGTCATCTTTATTTATATAGAATGAGAAATTGGTTTCTGAATCGTGTGAAGTTGATGTCATCATTTTGTTTTCCCTTCTCCCTCTAGAAGAGGACGGATTGATGATGAGAAGAGCTGATTAAAAAGCTATAAAGCTACAGAGGAAGAGGGAGGGAAGGGGACAGATTATTTATGACAACGAAATAGAGACGGTGAGGGATTTTGCACTGGGATCATCTCCTTGTGGGCAGACGTCCTCTTGAGTATTGGTTTTGATAGCCGAGTGAGAGTTTACTTGGAGAGACACTCGTGGCTGATAATGAGTAATGCAGTCAATATCCTCATGACAGATAAGACCTGGATACATAGCAATGCAGCGCAGCTCCAGCTGCATGCTTCAAATGAAAGATCTGGCCCAGGGGATCAGTTGGTCATCTGTTGCACGGCTCCCAGAGTTTGTTTCCAAAGCTAATCAGTCAAGACAGATTGAAGTTCCAGCCCACAGGGAAAAATGCCATTAAATTTAGAGTTAATGAAAACAAAGCAACTCCCTCGTCTTATGTTCTGTCCTCTTCACTTGCTGTATTTATAGAGAAAACACATAATTATTTTTTAACCCTCTCACAGGCCAGCCAGACTGCTTTTGGATCATAAAGCAGATACGAGTATATCACTTAAAATATGATTGCAGCATAAAGTCAACAGTTGAAATATGATATCATCTCAATGAAGGTTTTTCTCTTGCAGACAGTAAAGGGAAAAAACAAAAATTTGAAAACAAAACGTAACAAAAGCAGATACTTAGAGGGATCTTTGGTTTTGAAATGTTGGGTCAGATTTCAATTGGTTCTATTTCAGTTAATGTCATGAGTGCCTTTGTCCATCCTACACTTTCAACCTTCTGATATGTTCCAATTAATAAACCTCACATAAATCTACTAAATTGGTACAGGTGACCAGTCTAGGGTGTGTTCTGTGCATTTCCACCAAAACAGACTGGCACCAAAAAGCTAGCATCATCACAAGAGCATAAAATTGGAACAGCGGATGTTTGTGGGTATAAGAGAGATTATTGCACTCCCACAAATTGAAGATGTAGCCTGTGATTTTCTTCTCATGGATAAATTCTGCTATGTAATGCTAAATTACATGAGGGGCATAGTGGACAGAGGTTGCATTCTGAAATGAAACCCAGATTAAACTGTACATGCTTATAGAGGGCCTATATTGTCTGCATCATCTAGGCCTATTTAAAGTTTTCATGTTTTTTGTCATTAACAGTGCAACCTCCCATCAAGGGTAAACAACCCAAAGTAACAATTTGAATAGTATCTGAACTGCAAAACTGTATCCCTCCCACTGCTAACTGTTGCTCTTAAAAGCATTAATGTGCTCTTATTTAATTATAAATCAGTCAAAACTCTGGTCTTGTTACTTATGCTAAGCCTGTCCAATCTCACATGGGTCATACACTATATTGCCAAAAATATTTATTCATCTGTCTTCACACTTAAGTGACATCCCAGTCTTAATCCATAAGATTTAATGTGATGTGGGGCCTGCCTATGCTGCCATAACAGCTTCAGCACTCCTGAGAAAACTTTCCACAAGGTTTAAGAGTGTGTTTATCGGAAATTTTTAGCATTCTTCTTGAAGTGCATCTGTGAGGTCAGACACCAATGTTGGATGAGAAGGTCTGGCTCACAGTCTCCACTCCAATTTGTCCTAGAGTTGTTCTATCGGGTTGAGTTCAGGACTCTTTGCAGGCCAGTCAAGATCTTCCACACCAAACTCTCTCGTCAATGTCTTTATGCACCTTGCTTTGTGCACTGGTGCACAGTTATGTTTCTAACCAGATCTCGATATTCCCAAACTGTTCCCACAAAGTTGGGAGGATGGAATTGTTCAATACGTCTCAGTATAGTAAACCATTAGGGGTTTGTGGGCTGAGCCTGAATCCTGAAAATCCTGATAAACAATCCCACAACAAGCTTTAAACTTAGGACAATGAAGTCGATAAGTACGGTTCTCCTGGCAATAGCCAAACCTGAACTTGTCCATCAGATTGTCAGACAGAGAATTGTGACTCGTTACTCCAGAGAACAACCACTGCTTCAGTAACAGTGTGCTTTCCATGACTGCATCTGATTCTTTGCATTGCACTTAGTGATGTATGGCTTAGATGCAGCTGCACTGCCATGGAAACCCATTCCATAGCACAACACATCTCTCTACGCACTGTTTTTGAGCTAATCTGAAGGCCTCGTGATGTTTGTAAGTCTGCAGCAATTGACTCTCCAGGAAATTGGCCCTTCAGCATCTTCTCACCCCACTCAGTCATTTTATGTGGCCTACTGCTTTGTGCTTGAGTTACTGTCCTTTCCAATCATTTCCAATTTTTGTAATACCACCGAGAGTTAACTGAGGAATATTTAGCAGCAAGGAAATTTCACAACTAGACTTGTTGCACAGGTGGCATCCTATGATGGAATGCACTGTGCTCCGGAGCACGATCTATTCTTTTACACATGTGAAAATGCTTAATTTTTATACACCTGTAAACATGGAAGTGTTTGGAACACCTGAATCCAATGATTTGGATGGGTGAGTGAACATTTTTGGAAGGATGTTCAAATTTTAAGACACTGGATTGTACACCAAGCTAAAAGAAACCTCATTTAGTGCTGACAGCTCTCAATTCTGAAATGGCTCAAATAACAACTAATAAAGATCAAAACAAATCTCATTTTCACAAGTTGGCTGAACAAAAATGAACTTTTTGTTTATTTTAGTGAAAAAAAATTAATTAGAGACAAAAGAGACAAACAAAAATTCACTGAAATTAGCAGAAAATTATCTGTATGACAATTTTTTCCCTGCTGCTATAATCTCCAATTAAGAAGCATCAAGAACAAAATAAGCATTTCTTGAATATTCAGAAGAAAAGGAGGGAGGACGCTGAGATTTAGTGCACAACAGGATTAAAGTCTGCATAAATGCTGAGCATATTTCAGGCTTTGATATGACTAAATTGAAACTTCAAGAGTAAGAAAGTAGAAGTAAAACTCACCCTACTGCTGTGGGCAGCTTTTCATGTTTATTCCTGTATTTAGGGTTTTTGCTGAGACTAAAAAACGTTTGCCGCCCTTCCAAACCATTTTTTATAGCTGACCTCTGAAAACAGCTTCAGCATCTGAAGATCACAGTAAACACACCCTCCTTCTGACCACCTCAAATAATTACCCAAAATACTTTCAGTGAAGTGAACACAAAATATGAGAAATACTTTTCTCAGTTGTGTAATTCAATGAGTCAATGAAACGCTGCGTCGATGCTGATGCAGCAAACCCAGAGCAGCTCCGCACTCCTTGTCTTACTCTTCGTCTTTGCCTCCCATTAAAGCAACATGATGAAATCACAGTATCTTGATCTCTGTATAAATGAGAACATGGTGTGCTCAGCAAGTGTCCCTCCCAACATGAATCTGGACTTTTATCTTTAAAAAACTTTTGTGTTGTTCGCCCACACCCCTCCCAGCACCCACATCTTTTACACAAACCAGCACAGAGTCCTCCATCCCAAAGCACATTTTTAATACATCAAAAACATCAGAGGCTCTCCTAAGGGTGACATTATATCCATAACTACCTGTGCAACATAGGAAAAAGTTTTGAAAGTCTTTTTCCTCCTTAGTGGTTTTAAGAAACAATGTGGTCCAATTCTCTAGATACAATCAAAGAGTTCTGCTTTTAGAGCAGGCAGATGAACAAATGCACTCAGACAGAGGATTTGGGACTCCTCTGCCTTTGTGTGAAATATTACAGACCTGATTGAAAGTGACACAGCTATAATTCAGCAGTGAGAGAGGAACCATAATTCAGTGAGAAGAACACACACACTCACAGAGACCATATGGGCACTTCTAAGGTACAGATAATTTTCTCCTGTTTTACTCAGTATATCTTTATACAGCAAAATCACTTAGAATTTTACAGCATTCTGACAGGATAATAAAGAATGAAAATAAGAAATAATAAACAGCAAATATAAAAGGCAAACAAAAAAAAAAAAAAAAGGATTTTGTTTTTGTTTTTTTTTAAATCTATTTTTTTTTTTTTTTTTTTTTTGCTTGGCCTTTTTTTTGTTTTTTGTTAGAGCTATGAAATACACAGTTGATCTTAAAGTACATTGTTATTAAGCTGCACTATATGGATCAAAATATTGGCCTACATCTCTTAATCTTTTGTAGCAGATTGATGGATTGAGGACCAAAATGCAGACACGTGAAGAAAACTGTCTGTTTATTAAAGCTGATGCTAAAGTGCCAAACAAGAATCCAAAATACATAGGGTTAAATCCCAAAGGCACCAAACAGAAATCCAGATTACACAGAAAGAACAGGTGCTGAGACAAAGGCTGAAGGGAAGACAGCAGTAATTATACGCAAAAAAGTAATCAGGGAATTGAAGGGTAAAAAGACGACAAGACTCAGATATAGATAATCAAAGACAATTAGACAGGATGGGGAAGTAAAACATAACATAACACAATAGAGACAAATAACTTCAAAATAAAACGTAACCACAAAGGGTAGTGAAGACACATGAATGAACTAAACATAAAAGAATTGATACAGGAAGCCGAGACAGAATACAGTGCTAGAACTTCCTATAACTAATCCCTAAGGACTCTAAAGCGCTTTACACTACATTACAGTCACCCACCCATTCACACACTGGTGATGGCAAGCTACATTGTAGCCACAGCTGACAGAGGCGAGGCTGCTGGACACTGTCGCCACCGGTCCCTCTGACCACCACCAGTAGGCAACAGGTGAAGTGTCTTGCCCAAGGACACAACAACCGAGACTGTTGGAGCCGGGGCTCGAACTGGCAAAGTTCTGATTACAAGGCGAACGTCCAAATCTTGAGCCACGATCGCCCGTGCTAGAAATGACTGAGAATTCAACACCAAACATCAGATATAGCTAGGAATGAAGGACTCACAATAATATAAATAACCTAAAACCTAGGTTAAAAGTCTGCCTTTATAAACATTTGTGAAAGAATGGCTTGTTCTAAAGGGCTCACTGTGTCCAGGCGTGGTACTGTAATAGGACACCACCATCTCAACAAGAAGTCCTGAAACTTCTTCCCTCAGTGTGTTCCACAATCAGCTCTAAGGGGTATTATTGCAAAGTGGAAGGATTTGGGAACCATGGAAACTCAACCATGAAGTGGTAGACCACATAATGCTAAGGTGCGTAAAGTGCATAGTGGGTAAAAGACGCCAACACTCTGCTGACACACTAATGCACAGTTCCAATAGTTTCTCTGACATTAACATCAGCAAAAAAAAAAAGTGCACCAGGAGCTTCATGGCAAGGGTTTCCACGACCAAGCAGCCCTTGTAGGTGTGACATGCAGGTGGGTCAGCGCATTTGTCCATGTAGTATATGTTGTGATTCAGGAAATTTTCACAACCTTTTTGATTGACCTACTATTATGAAACAAAGGCACTTTGTGTGCATTCAGGGATCTACTTTGTCTTCATTATAGTAATACAGAAAAAGACCGACTCCATGCTAATGTTCTTCTAATCTCCTTGGATCAATTAGTTTGTGAAATAGGCCAGGCCCTACTGAGTTTATGGATTATGTTGCAAGGAACATAAAATAATGATTTTCTGTGAGTATAAATAATACACAGCCCTGTGTTGAAATTCCTGAACAACACACGCACCCACGTGTGTGCACACACACACAGTGGACTAAAGCTCTCACAGAAGCTGCTCTGTAGAACATTTAGTTTGTGGATGAAATGTATTTCCCCAGAGCACACATTTTAGATGTAGTTGAGGGAAATTTCTTTAATTATTGCAACCCTGAAGCAGTCTAACCAAAGTGTGAGAGGTTGTATGACTAAAGCAGCAGCAATAATTCAAACTAATATACTCTGCAAAGGAGTTAAATTGACACAGGGGATGATTTGTTTCATCCTGCTTGAGCTAGATTTGCCTGTAATTTTATTAAACTTGAATGTTGCTTCCAAATTTCAGCAGTGTCAAGGTTTAATTTCACTGCATTGTTGTGTAATAGCCTGATCCCAGAACAGCACACATCGCTATCAAGTACCTGAAAGCATATGTCGTCCTCTGTTCAGGGTTTGTTTTTTTTCCCTTTAAACACTGTCTGAAGATAAAAACTTAAAAAGCAGAACTTGTAACACTGGGTTATTTTAAATCATATACGGAGTCAGCTGAATCATATTATAGTAATAAATCTATCCTTTTATCTAGATCAGCGGTCCCCAACCTTTTTTGCGCCACGGACCGGTTTATGTCAGACAATATTTTCACGGACCGGCCTTTAAGGTGTCGCAGATAAATACAACAAAATAAAACCAGTACTGGTGCCAAAAAAAATAAAATGTATTCATAACACACGGGAAAAGACCCAGGGAAACCGAGTTAAAGATAAAAACAATAAAAACCCCAAAAACCATAAATTTAGTACCCATTACCAAACAACTCGCGGACCGGTGCCGGTCCATGGCCCAGGGGTTAAGGGACCGCTGATCTAGATGCCTCGGATAATGAGTTATATAGATACGTAGCTATTCGATAGAGTAGGGAGTAAAGCAGCAACAATAGAGAACAATTAGACACTCACTGAGCATGCCCCCGCCCCCATCCATTATTCTGGATTATTTTTTATTCTCACTTACTATTTGAAATACAATTCACAATTGTCACGATTGCTAAAGCTTTCACTTAAACTGTTTGTCCGTGCTTCTAAAAACCATCGAGCCAGTTATTACTCAGACTCTAATTTCCTGCCCCTCCTTCGTACTTATTCCCCTGTACGTCACTCTTCTTTTCTTGCGCTGAAACAAAATCTGGCAATTAGCTCTTATCTTCTCATTCTGCAGACAATAGCTGCACTGAAATGAGTTCATGGTTCATGGTCGCAGTGCTTTTAATCACAACCCTGGACATTAGCCATTAGGGGAACCAACAGCTGTGCTTACACCCACCGAGCTCACAATAGAACCCAGATGGCTATTATGGGAGGTTCATTTGGCGAGGCTGAGGTTACTAATAAGGCTCTCTTATTAACATGGGGGATCAAAACAGGGCATTAGTCGGGGATATGGAAGATAGTTTCCCTATCATTTTGACAAGCAGGATTATCCGGCCTTCAGCAGACACCCAAGAAGACACACAGGCGCTGAGTGTTGTAATTATCTGAGCTTTTGCCTGTCACGTGTTCCCCTTATAGCAAAGACAACTGTGAAAACATACAGATATACAGAGGAGGACCAAATTATTAGATGTCCTATGATACGTTCATTTTTTTTAAAGTATTTTTTAAGTATTTCTTATTTTGGATGCTTACTTTATTTTACTTTGCACACGGAAACAAAAGTATTTCATAAACACTAAAAAATACCATGGTCAAAATTGTTAGCCCCTCTGGTGCTAATAGTGAATTGTGTCTCCTTTTTGCTGGATAACAGCCTGCATTTATTCGTTATAGTCTCACACTCATCTCCTGATCGATCCCAGCCCATTCTTCTTTGGTGAATCTATCGAGTTCCTCCGGATTGAATGGTCTTTTGGCATAGACCTTGGTCTTTAGTTCACCGCACAGGTTTTTAATGGGATTCGATTCATGTTTAGGGTCGCTTTCGTGTCGGAAGATGAAGCAACGACTCAGACCCAGTTTTGCTACTGACTGCTTTAGGTTTTCTTTCATAATCTTCATAAGATTCTCAGTTTCAGACACACTGACGCATCCTCACATCATAATCCTCCCACCACTTTTTCACTGTGGGGATGGGGTTTCTTTGGGTTGCACCTCTCCCTTCTTTCTCTAAACAGAAGCAGTAGTTCCAAAGAGCTCCAGTTTCATCTGATCTAACCAAAGGACATACTTCCAGTACGCATAAGCTCACTCCAGGTTGACCTTAGTAAACTTCAGTCTGGCTTGGAGGTGTCCCTTCTCCAAAAAACATTTTTCTTAGTCTACAACTTTGTAGTTTCTTCCTGTCCAGCGTTCCAGTGATTTTCTGCTTTGAGACAATAACTCCCAACATGACTAAGTCATTCACTGGTTTCCTGGCAGTTATTTTTGCAGTGTTTAGACACATCTTTCACTAGTTTTCTGTCCAGTGTCTTTGCAGTCTTACACATCTTATCTCTGCTAGATTTGTCCTCATCTGTACAATAAACAGGGGTGCACATAATTGGTATGCGTGACAAAAATTAGAAATGCGTAGTGACATTTGTGTTACCAAATTATCTCATTTAACCTTACACGTGTTGCTTGTCACCATCTAAATGTCCAAAAAACAACAGGCATTAAGCAGCTCCAAGATGCGCTATGGCCTGAAGCTAACAAAAGCACTAAATGGGTGCCGCTCACATCCACACCCATCAGACAAATCTGGTGCATTTTTAAAGGCTGAAAGAGTTTTAACCATCCTTTAATTGATAACAGATAACAAATGAAGAACTCTGTTTAATATTTTTCTCCTCACCTTCCATAAAGCTAAACACGCAAGTCCCATGTTTTCATATTCTGAGGATATTCCGTTATTGAAGCAGCTAGGAGTAAATGTCGGATGTGCATATCTTTCACGTGAAGGGGGCACAAAGATGGTGCTGAGCATCGCTCACATCATCAGCAGGGAGTTACGAGCCAACTTGCAGTCTGCCGAATTTTGGGGGCTTTTTTGACGAATGGACATCACAATAACTGAACAGGAAATGGTTTACACTGTGTCTGTGTCGAGCAACTTTTTATGGACTGATTGAATTGGATGCTAACCAAATGGCGCAGGCCATAGCAGACGGACTTGTGAGACTTTTCCAGGACACAAGCTTGGATGACTAAACAAAAAAGTTGGTCGCTGTGTGCACAGACGGGACTGCTGTCAATGTAGGAACGTACAATGGCGTTGTGCCAAAACTCCTTCAACTTGCTGCAGTTGGAGTCTCCCTTGTGCACATTCTGTGCACGGCACACACACTGGAGAATTGCCTAAAATCAGCTGATTGCAACGTTCCTTACTGTGAGACAATGAATCACCGTGTCGTCAAGCAGCTGCAGTTTTATTTTCAAAAAGGTGGAGCAAAAAAAATTCTGCACTGAAGAAGCTTTGTGAAGAAAACTGGATCACCTTTTTGAAGCTGTAAGTTTCATAACATCAGGAGGTCTGCATGGAGGCATGAAACACCGTTAAAAATATCAAGACTACTGCCAGCCATTAAAATGCAACTGTGAAAGCAGACCACAGAGACATTTGATCCAAAGCCAGCTGTTGACCTGTGGCTAGAGACAGACAGCCAAGTACAGGGAGATGCATCTGCAGCATCTTCGTCATCTACATTCAAGAATCTGAAGCGGAGGACAGTGAGGAAGACTGCACTTATTAAGACCACGCTACGTATTGGGTGAGTACCAAACACCATCTCCTGGTACTCACCTGAGTAGCTCACTAAAGAAGTTATACGCACCACTGCATATAAGGTCATTATATTAAGACACAACATTTCCTCAACTTAGGTGTCCAAATAGCACAAGACCTCAGAAGCTGCCCATTGGAAACAGGCATCAAGATTCTTTACTGAGATATCAGATCAGATTAGATTTATTAATCCCGAAGGAAATTAATTATATAACGCTATATTGAGTGAGATGGGACCTGCAAAGATTGGACATAGATGTTGATTGAGATGGAAAGGAGCTCTGTCTCAGGATTTCAGTGGTTTGCAGCAATGTTTAACTGGTTGGTACAAAGAGGACCAGGATCCAGGTTTACCAAGAGAAAATGGTACATATCCTTACACTTTGACTCGTTTTCTTCTTTCCACAGTGCATCTTGCTGGCATCTGTTCCTCAGGTAAACAACTATGTTCCTGATCAATGTGTTATCCTTACTTGAATCACTTGTGCTACCTTGTCCTATCAAGAATACTCCAGTACCTTAGGCCACATTCTAGATACTTTGAAATTCATATGTCAGAATGAGTTAGCGAGGAAAAACAGGATTTGTTTTGATTCTTAGCAATGAATAGCCATTTCAGGTATCCCTGGCAATACAGCCTAATACTTATTTTGCTGCACTTAAAAATACCACTGCAGCACTTTCATGGATAAAGCCTGGTCAGTGTTCTCCATGTGGCTTATTTAGTGAGTTGCAAACACACAATAGTGGCAGTACAATTTAAAAGTTTTACTACTGTTTAAGTTCAGTGCCACCATCTTGGATTGTTAGCTTGGGGTTGTTGGCATTTCTGAGTGAGAAATCTGAGTTGTGTCATTGTTTCGCTGTGTGGCAGGAAGGATGAGGACCCAAACGCAGGACTTAAACACAAAAAGGTAAACTCAAAGTGGCAGCTTTATTTGCAGAAAAAACTCAAACACTAAATACAAGAAGCCTAAAACTGGAAGCTAGGAAACTAAGACTCAGGAAACAAAAGAAATATGAACTGACAGGAATCAGGAGAACAGAAACAACACATGGAGGAAAACACAGGGCTTATATACACCAGGGAGTAATGAGGGAATGGAAAACAGGAGGGAAGCACAGCTGGGGCTAATCTGACATAATAATACAAAGGAAGCAAAGCAGAACACACTGACATAGGACACAGACTTTCAAAGCAAATCAGGAAATGCATGAACACAGAGGCAAGGATGACAAGGAAGACAAAGAACAAAGAGACCTGAAACGTGGGACAGGAAGGCACAGAGTAGACACAACACAGAACACAGGAGAGGCACATAAACAAAACCTAAAGACTAGAAATCAAGAAATACTAGAGACGTTAGGGAGCTAGAAATACAAAACAGAAACCAAAACAATAGCAGTGATAAACCATGATGACTTAAAACAATAACAATTATAAAGATTAATGTCACAGTCCTGGATGACAAGTTGAGGGAGTCTTCCAGATTCAAAAAGATTCTTAAGCTGCATATATTTCAGCTGTTGACTCATGACACTGTAGCAAGATAAGGTTTTTCATTTCACCTGTAAAAGGTTGTTGATTCAAGCTAGAGACACAAATTCTCTTCGGGGTTGTTTCAGGTACAACAACTATCGCCTGACAACCTGATAATTATAAAATGCATGCAATGTTTTATAGAAGTGAAATATATGTATCTTAAAACCATGCTAGAAAAGTGCAGTGTCGCAGTTTTGGTTTGGGATACACTTATTGTAGTTGTCCAGTTTTTATGCTAACCTCAAGAGCTGCTGATATTGAACCAAGAGTGATATTGATCTCTCATTTTGCCAAGGGAGCAAAACAACCTTTTTCCTCCCTGAAACTGACAGCTGTAACCAGGGGAGGTTTTAGTCAAAATATATAGACAAAGTTTTTTAAAAACTGTAGTATAACTAATTATCCCTTTCCTTGCACTTTAACAGGAAATTGATTTTCAGAACTGGGCTGAGACTTGTGATGGAGGGCTGGATGCCCAAGAAGATAAAAAGAGCTTCCCTTTCACCTTCTTGTCTCCAGATCCAACTTTATTGAACTTTGCAGTTCTGCTCTCTGGCTCTCAGTTAGGAGTTGCATTGCAGTATCAAGCTTCTTGCTTTTTATCAGCTTGTGTTGAAATTGAACAAGTGTTAGAAGTTTCAAGACCACAAAGCAAACATGCACAAAGGATTACTTGAACACAAACAGGGATTACACATCAAGGTCTTTATGTATCTGACCTTTGACACGGATTATTATCTGTAAACATGTGGGAGGGTGCACTAGGAGAAATTGTGATAGGAGTACTTGTTGACTGCACTGCACTAACAATTCCTCGTCTCATGCATAGACTCTCTCTTTTCAGAGAGCCAACAAAAAGAATGATTATTGATTCAACGCAAACAAACAATTAAAAAAATTGATGTGGGAAAAGTGAGTCTGGTTTTGTCACTGATTGATTCGCTTTTCAGTGCAGGTCCCCGATTAGTAGCTGTAGAGTGTGTGTGTGTGTGTGTGGACAGGTATTAATATCTTTGTGGAAACCGAAAATTGTAAGTTTACTATTCTCGTGGGGACTGACAGCCCTTGTGGGGACCAAAATCCCGGTCCCCACGAGTTTGAAGGCATTTTTTAAACTCAAAATGTGGTTTTAGTGTCAGGGTTACAATTAGGTTATGGTTAGGTTAAGGGTAAGGGTCAGGGTTAGGCATTCATTTTGGATGGTCAGGGTTAGGGTAAGGGGCTAGGGAAAGCATTATGTATATGAGATGTCCCCACAAGTTATGGATACCCAATATGTGTGTGTATGTGTGTGGAAATGAAACAGGAGGTGCTGGACAAACAACAACAACTAGAAGACTGCTGTAAATCACTAAAATAAATATGAGAGGAAATTGATCAAAGCCACGAGGCAGCAGTAAGTAAATACAATTCCTATTGTATTAACTGATGCTTTCTTCCTCGAGTTTGCATTCAATAAAAAAAATCCATCTTGCCGTGCCCTCCAGATCTGAGAACGCTCAGACAGAGCACGATGCATAATTAAGCATAAAAATGGCACATTACTCATGGAAAATTCACAAAAAGCTTTTTGTCTCCTCGCCTGATGTGAGCGCTTCAAAACTTCATCGCACATCAGCCTCATTTTCAAGTCAAATGTAGCGCCTCATTGTCCCTCTGTGAGCGTCTTGGTTTAAACTCTGCAAACCCTCTTTGGTTTTTCTGCCATCGAGTATTGAAAAAAAAAGTGTGCTCTAGTCCTCATTAAAAAAGTAAACTTCAGATACAATTTTTTTTTTTTTTGTCACCTAACGTGACAAGGTGCTGAGTCTAATTATGCTGTTCCAGCTCAAAATGACCAAAAAAATTGGATGTTATTTTTGAGAAGCGAAACACAAAAAATTGGGAGCCTTAGTTTATGAATAATCAATCAAAGCTCAACAAAGCTGTAATTCTGCCATTAAAATGCAACAAAGAGCAAATGTAAATGTTGCACATGAGGGGGAGGTGGCACAGATTTGCTATTTACATTAAAAAAAAAATACTGCAAACAAATAAACGTAATGATGTTACTTTGATTCTGATGGTGTAAGCCAACAATCTTTCTTTACTTCAGAGATGTGTTTTGAGGCATTGTGATTTAGCGAACCCCTGGACCCATTACTTGGTCTAAAATCTCACCTTTAGCCCTCCTGGGAAGCCCTAACATTTGAGGCAAAGTGTTTATTCAAATTTTATTTTATTTCGGGGGTTGAATTTCCATGCAGGAAATAGAAACAACCACTCAAGTGTTCATGCATAAAAATAATCCCTGACTGGGCCTCTTAGGTGTTCTTGTCTCTCCACGTTTTTCCTTCTTTCTTCTTGCACTGTTTAATCTGGCATTAAACAATTTGTTTCCCAGATGTAATCTGGTTTCAGCATTAGTTGGCTGCACTGTAGGATTATGTTTATTAATGGAGTTATCACAAGAGAAATCTGCACTGAGCACCCTGAGCGGTGCAGTAACATATTGATTTTTGTGTCCAAACTAAAATATGTGTGCCTGAAACGGTTTCACAAAGGGAACCGCACCGAGGAAATTTACTTACGAAGCAAACCACTGCCACCAAGTGGCCAAACTTTTTACATGCACGCTTTTGTGGATTTGGATCAGAGCTGTTGTTAAATGGAGGTGGCAGAAAGCACATGATTATCCTCTGTGTGACACAGCTTAGTTTTGAGTAAGGAAATAAAATCATAATGACTATCTGGTAATTTCTAAAAAGGCATCAGGGTTGCAAAATTTTCAACAATAACTCGCTTTTTTACCTTCTTATTTCCTTTCCTGTAGGGTCAAATGTCAGATTGCTTCTGAGTTCACATCACCACTCTCGTCAGAGAATAATTGGCAGAAAACCGAAAGCCTAAAGAGTCTCACAGGCCTGTTTTGTTTACTGATAAACCTGGCATCCTTGAGATGCCTCTCTGCTTTATCGCTCTGTCTTTCTGAGGCAACTGCAGTATGCTAATCCTTGAAGACTTCAGCTCCCACCTGCCAGCCCTCATTATTTTCATGCTATTTTTGAGATAAACAATGCAGAGTAGCTTAGTGCCAGCGAGATTTGCCTCCATCATACCGTAATGAAGATGGAGATGGCAAACAGGCCCAAAGGCAGAGGAAGAGACTTCATCAAATATTTGTCTATACCAAGGTCAGTTACTTCTGAGACTGCACGATGCAGATCACATTACTATTTAAAAAGAAAAACTTTTCAAATTTTTATGTTTAAGCTGAATTTCAGATGTATCATATTCACCAGCATCAGATTAGTGCAGCATTGCACATTGTGTTTGGAATTATTTATTACAGATGCAGAACAAAGTTTGGAATCCACAGGGCCAGACGTCATTACTAAGGCTGAAAACAGCGACAATGGCAAGGACAGTTTTTTGTTTCGATTTCATGTAGTACATATCACATTTTATCCCATGGGTATCAGTTAAATTAGTCTCTGTTTTGAAAGACTAGCGATGATTGTCAAGAGATAATGGAGGAACAATAGATCCTTCTTGTTTCTACTAAATTTCCAATTTTTATTTAAAATAAATGTTTCTTTTTCCTTTCAAACAATGGAAAGATGACCAGAAGAGAACTGCTCAACCAGACTGGATGTTGGAGTTATTTGGAGTCTTGGAAATGCACTCGAAGGTTTGAGCTGCAGAATGTGAAGGAACCAGCTGACATGTTTAAGTGGATAGAGGTACTCAAGAAGTACCGAAGAGTTCCAGTTACACATCAATAGCTGGGATGATTTTGTATGTAAATCTTATAATTTACCAAGTCTTGTTAAGTTAACAAACTGTTTTGCTTCCAGAGTTGATGTCCAACCACAGGGCAAGCAAAAACAATGAGGAGTGTGTAAGAAACATTACGTTGGAAGCTACCTATTTGCAGTAACTTGTGAATTTCTGCTTGTAGTAAAATTCCAGTGTGGCATCAGCTACTCAGTACAAGGGTTTAAATGCTGATTTTTAAACACAAAAAGCTACACAGAGCCCTTCTTCCTTTTCATTACCTCCATCCCTCCCCCAAACTCTTGGATCTCTCGGTCTGATCTCCAACACCTTTATCTGCATGCATACAATTACCCCCTCCCCTTTCGCCCTCACACTTATGACCATTAACATGAGCACAATAGCCTAAACAGAGAGGAGGCGGCAAGCAGAAACCACAAAACCAGTCTCAAAGCTCATTGTTATTCTTTAGCCACTGGCTCGGTTTGACCTGCTCGTCTGCGGTTATATAAAGGGATTTTGTTCTTTATTTTTGCATTGCGTATGTTTTGCACAGCATGCAATTTGTTAATATGAATAAACCAGCTATGCCTCACTTGCTCTGGGTCATAACGAACTGTGGAATGAACAATTTCACCTGTTAAGTGGTCCAATTCATTCTACCAGAGAATCAAATCAGGATTCAGTTGATGGAGTACAAGATAAGATATGCTTAGAAGGGGTTGTTGGTATCAATGCAAGAACTTGGAAGGATGACCAAGTTATTTAGCAAAAGTAGAGCTATTCAACTATTTCCCCATCTTCCATATATTTGCAGAAAACAAGGGGTGATTTAAATGGTTTGCACCAGATAATCCGTGTTCATTAGCTAACATAAAGCACTGTACTTCTTAGGTTCATATGCAGTAAAAAGAAGCAAAACCTGTGCTGAGAAAAAAAAGAAAGAAAACATGCTAGCATTCAACACATTTCAGACGTGTAATGATAAATAAACGCACAGGTCAAATTTAGACTAAAATTTATTATGGGGAATCCATTAGGGTGCACAGTACAAAAGAGTAGCTTATGAAATGACAAATCTTCACCGATATTTTAGTGATGTAGGTAGTTCTAAAATTAAGATGTGTGCAAAATGAAACGTCTTCATACATTCAGTTTTTAGTTTGTTTTTTTTCACAAAATTAGATTCAGTAAAAAGACTAGATAAGAAAATATTCTGAAGCACATACCATACGTGTGTATGACATTCTCATTGCCATGATGTCAGACACTACCACAAATCACTGGTGTGACGGAAATATGCACAAGGTGTCAAGAGAAAAGAGTCACCCGAGATTGAAACTTCCTTCGATTTGGTCTGTTAAACATGATTTTTTAGCATACAGGAACCTTTTTAAGGTGTCCATTTAATCAGAGAATGTCAAGATCTTTTCCTCAGAATCTAACCCAGTAGTTAAATGGAGTGGAAATTGGAGTCAAGGTCCTCTGGTTGACAAACCAGTGTTGATTTACACCGCTGTCACTCCTGCCTCCAATGATGCATGAAGGCACGAGGCGAAAAGGACACCATGTGCATATTTCTGTGGTATCACTGGCCTATTGATAACATGGCAGTAACTGACATGCTGGGAGATGGAACTAGATGCTGTAATGGCTCAAGTAATACATCCAACAGTGTAATGGCACTATGATATACATAGTGTCATTTGTAGTGTCGATTTCTAGACAGAAGTCAAGCCAGTATGTCAAAATCTTAAAATCATTTAAAAACTACTTAAATCATCATG
>VUQR01012958.1:18231-28504 GCA_015108515.1 Hemichromis elongatus | reverse complement strand
AACTGGCTAGCAGGAGGCAGGGAAACTTCAGGGGGGGGAGAGTATTTCACAGGGGCAACCCTCCCCCCAGCCAATAACTCAGCCGTCATTGCCTATGTCAGACACACGCGTGCCTCCTGTACTCAATCACGTTGAAGATGGGACTTTGCAATCATCATGGAACACCCCTCTTAGAGTTAAAGTAAACTTTAATGGAGCAGCTCTGGATGCCACACTAGATACAGGTGCGTCTCTTTCTGCAGTACGTGCAGACCTGTTACCTGAGAAAGACCAAAATAAGTCATTAAAGAATCCGTGGGATTCTCCACCCATAAGACTCGCTAATGGCACTACCTGCTGTCCATTAGGAATAACATGGTTAACCATTGGATTTATGGGAAAGCGAGTCTACCAACGGTTTGTGGTAGTGCAGGACCTGTCAGCTCCCTTGGTTGTCGGGATGGACTTTATGACTCGCACTTCACTAACTATACATGTCCCATCAAGAACTGTACTTATGGATGATAATCCCCCGTGTCTGGATGAACTCTCCGAAAATGGCTTTGTGGAAGCTGATCTTGAGTGTGGAACGATGACTCTGCAGACCGCCCCGCAGCCCTCTCTCCGTGAAAAGACTGGAGAAGCTAACTTGGATTCTGAGGAGAGAGAAGGACTGTTGGAGTTGTTGGAAAGTTACAGCGACCTGTTTGATGGCCACCTTGGTTGCACTTCTCTGGCAGAACATGTCATTGTGACTGGGGATGCAAAGCCCGTTAACTTACCACCATACCGCACCTCACCAGCTAAAAAGAAAATCATAGAAGAGCAAATACAAAAAATGCTACAGGATAACATCCTCGAACCTGCATCTGGACCGTGGGCAGCCCCCGTGGTCATTGTGAACAAACCCCCCCGTGAACCACGGTTCTGTGTCGACTTCCGTGGTCTAAATCAGCTGACCGTGAAAGACTCGTATCCACTCCCACGAGTGGATGAATCACTGGACTTTTTGTCGAGAGGGAAGTTTCTCACAACCCTAGACCTTGCTCGAGGTTACTGGCAGGTCCCCATTGCGGTAGATGCTAAACCAAAGACTGCTTTTGTCACGCACTGTGGCCTGTTTCAGTTCAGAGTCCTTCCTTTCGGCTTGTGTAACGCCCCTGCGACTTTTCAGCGGCTTATGAACAATGTTCTAGCTGGCTTGATTTATAAGTCCTGCGTGGTGTATCTTGATGACATTGTCATCGCATCGCCAACTTTTGAGCAACATTTACTTGACCTGAAGGAGGTCCTTGGTAGGCTTCACTCCGCCGGCCTCTCCTTAAAACTGAGCAAATGCCAATTCTGCCTTGCGGAACTCACCTTTCTTGGTTATCGGGTTACCCCGGCCGGCATTAATCCCGACCCTGACAAGGTGAGAGCTGTGACTGAGTTCAAAGTGCCAACCACGACAAAGCAGGTGCGACAGTTCCTTGGCCTAACCGGCTACTATCGCCGCTTTGTACAGGACTATGCCCGTCATGCAGAGCCACTCTTCGCCCTCACTAAAAAGGATGTGCAATTTCACTGGAATGACAAGTGCCAAGCGGCTGTTGACTTTCTGAAACGCTCTATAACATCGGCACCAGTCCTCAGGTTCCCGGATTTTTCACGTCCATTCTTCATTCACACTGATGCCTGTGATGCTGGTCTCGGAGCAGCACTGATGCAGAAAGATGAGGATAGCAAAGACGTTGCTGTGGCATTCGCTAGCCGTGCTCTGCACAAATCAGAAAAGCCCTACTCAACTCCAGAGAAGGAGTGTCTGGCTGTCATCTGGGCCTTGGAGCATTTCCGACCCTATGTTGAAGGCTTGCATGTGACTAAACAGGACAGGAGCAGACTGCAGCGGACTGTACGGGCAGCGGAAAGGATCACCGGCGCCCCCCTGCCCTCCATCCAGGACCTGTACCTCTCAAGAACCGGGAAACGGGCAGGGAAAATCATCACACCCTGGACACAGACTTTTTGATCTGCTGCCCTCTGGCAGACGGTACAGAAGCCTGAAGACCAGGACCACCCACTCCCCTCGCCATCTCCCTTCTAAACAGTTGATCTGTCACACTGCTCCCACTGCCAGACTGCAACTGTATGCAGTATACAGACACGTGTCTGTATGTATATGTATATATAGACGTGTGTGTGTGTGAGATACATTGTTGTGCTTGAGAGCCACCATCTACCGGAACCAAATTCCTTGTATTTGTCTGCACATATACTTGGCCAATAAACACGATTCTGATTCTGATTCTGTTGGTACAGACATGGGTGAGACATGCAAGTTGGAAGGTCAAATGATGTCTTACATTACAAAAGAGAGATGTAGAGACGGGTAGTTCTAAGTATTCATTTGCTGATGTCAGAAGTAAAGCTTGTGGAGACTGATTGCTGTATTTAAGGTTTACAATTTGAATGGTCATTATGAGATGTTACAGGCAAAGACGCAAAGTAATAAGGACTCAGTCCTTATTACTTTGCGTCAGACTGTTTGATGGCTGAAATTGGACAAACTGCATGATCTATGCCCCCATCGATCTGGTTACAGACGTAACCAAAGGGCTGAATGTGGCGCAGGGATCGTAGAATGCACAGGTTTGCTGTAGATGTAAAAAGTAAGACGAAGATTAACAAGGATGACAAAATCCATCTGTCATTCTCTCCATAATCTTTTTCTTATCTGGACTCGGGTTGCAGTAGCAGAAGCAGCAGATCTCACATTTCCTTTTGTTCCCAGCAACATTTTTTTAGCATCTCAATGGGGAGTCTATACCACGCTATAGCTAGGCTAGTGGAGTAAACAAAGCTCTCTTGGCAGTTTTGAGGTCTGTAACCCATAACATGGTGAGGGTTGTGAGTTGTAACATGGATAGGAGAGGTAAATTCTTCAGTAGCTCTTCTTGTTCTGCTTCTTTTTCATGACTCCTGACCCTGTTATTCTGCCTGTTTATCTCTAATGAAAGGTGCTGACAGTAATAACCTGTGGAGGAGGTTTATTGTCACAAGCGAAATGAGCACAAATGATTGTTTCCTGTTTATCACGTGGTTAAGTATCGGCGCTGGACGAGCTAAAGCGGCGAGAATTTTGAAACTGAAAAAGTAGAGGAGATCCAAGATTCACAAATGTGCACAAAAAGGGGACGGAAATGGGGCTAATGATGTAACAGGAGAATATTCATCGACACGTCTCAACCTGTAGATGCACATAATATTCTCATTTTTGTTTATTTGTGCTTTGGTGTAGGTGTTGGATGAGCTGAAACAGAGAGAACTGAGAAACTCTGAAAAAGAAGAGAAAATCCAAGTGAAGAAGAAAACAATTGATCTTCTGCCAGATGCAGATAATAACCTGCTGAACCTTCAGGTAGGAGTTGATGGTTGATGTCACCTAGCCAAGCTGGTCTCACAGATCCACTACAGGTGTGCTTTCCTTTCCCCAGGCTCTGGTAGAGGCCAGTGCCAAGCGAGTAGTAAACCTGGCATCTCAGTGGGAGAAACACCGCGCTCCACTCATTGATGAATATCGTAGACTCAAGGACATCTGCAGCAGCAAAGATGTACGTCGTGTAACAGACCTTTTACTTCTCTTTAACAATAAAAGTACAATTTGATAAATCTTATTTATTTTCCACAGGTGGAGTCATCCAAGAAGCTGACTGAAATCAAGTCTTTGCATGAAAAAATCCGTGTATCTACAGAGGAGGCCAAGAAGAAGGAAGATGCATACAAACAACTGGTATGGAAGATGCGAGCGTTAGTGACAGCCAATTATATATATATATATATTGGGTTTGACATAAACAAATTTAAAAACATTAAAAATAATTGGCATTTGTAACTTTGAGTGGTTGGTATACCTTTGAATACTTTGAAAATGGTATTTTCTAATCCCAACAAAATGTTGATGAGAAAAGTCAAGGATATTTTCTTCCCAGATACACACAATGTAGTTCATCTCCAATACACTAAATTAGGTCATTTACTTCTTTGAAGCTTGTTTGCAATATAAGGTTTATAACAGTTATGTCAAGCAGTTGGAAGGATTAGTTTGCAAAATACGTGTTTTGGCTGCTGAATGTAATAAATGTGCTAGTCTTTTGTCCCTGTTTGTTTCTAATGTAGGTAACCGAGTTAGAAAATCTTCCTCAAGATGTGTCTCGGTCAGCATACACTCAGAGGATTCTAGAGATTGTCACCAACATCAAGAAACAGAAGGAGGAAATTACAAAGGTATGTATAAAACCACGAACTTCCCAGACCTCAACAGTGAGAAGAGTCCATTGTTGGGATGGGAGAGGTCCTTCATAATCTAACTGACTTTGGTCTTGGACTGATTCTTATAGAGCGCTTTTCTACTCTCCCGGAGTACTCAAAGCGCTCTATACAACATGCCTCATTCACCCCATTCATACAAGCACTTCTAAACGCAAGTGCAAACTAATCAACATTCATACACATTCACACTCCAATGAACGCATCGGAGGGCAACTTGGGATTAGTGTCTTGCCCAAAGGTATGGGGGAAGCCAAGGATCGAACCACCAACCTTCCAATCAGTAGCTGATCTGCTCTACCGCCTGAACCATAGCCACCACTTGGTGTAGAGGAACAGCAGGTCAAGAAGCTCAGAGCGAATGCTACGTCCAGCCGAGCGCACCACTCTTTTGCGATCTCGTCTCTCCTGCTTGGTGCTTTTCCCATACCAGGTGCAGATGTTCCCCATCATGAAGCTCTCGATGGTGCAGGAGTAAAAGTTCTTAAGCACCCACAGAGGCAGATGGAAGTCTCTAAGTCTTTTGAGGAAGAAAAGAAGCTGACGGGCTTTCTTAACCAGGGTGTTGATGTGACAGGACCATGGCAGGTCCTGATGATGTGGACACTCAGGTACCGGAAGCTGTCCACTCTCTCCACTGTCGCGCCGTAGATGTTTAGGGGCTCATAATTCCTTGCCTGCTTTGTACTAATGTCTACAATCAGCTTCTTAGTCTTGCTGACATTTAGGAGGAGGTTGTTCTCCTGGAACCAGTTCTCCAGGTTCTTAATCTCCTCCAGGTAGGCCTTCTCAATGTTGTCAGAGATCAGACCCACAACAACAATGTCATTAGCAAACTTAACAATGGATGTGATGTTTGCTGTGGCTACACAGTTGTAAGTGTACAGTGAGTACTTCAGGGGGCTTAAAATACAGCCCTGAGGCACTCCAGTACTGAGTGAGATGGTGGGGGAGACTTGTTTTCCCACCCTTACTATCTGTGAGGATCCACTGACACAGCGATGAGCTGAGTCCTAGATCCTTCAACTTGGTGAAAAGCTTTGAGGGAATTATATTGTTGAATGTTGTACAGATGTGGACAAAATTGTTGGTACCCTTTGGTCAGTGAAAGAAAAACTCACAATGGTCACAGAAATAACTTAAATCTGGTTCAGATTTATAGAATCTTTATTTATTATTACTTTTGTCAGATTAAAGTTATTTCTGTGACCTTTGTGAGTTTTTCTTTCATTGACTGAAGGGTACAAATAATTTTGTCCACGTCTGTATGTTTGCTGTATGTGTTTGTGATTTATGCGTGACTCCTCCCACCAGAGGATAGCTGTGGGTTTTTCCTTTTCTCTCTCTCTCAGAGGTGGAAACCTGTATGTTCCTGCTGGGTCGTTGGGTGGAGTTGACCCCTTTTCTCATGTTTTTGACTAGGTGCATAGGTTAGAAAATTGTCCTTTTTTTGCTTTTCTGTTAATAGGGAAGCTTAGGAAACATTTGAAACCTTTTTGTTTGTTGTTTTTGGCACGGCGCACGTCCAAATTAAAATAAATTGGTGCTAGCACCTTCAGTTGCCTTTTTCTGGCCTTTCTTTGGAGTGGGGTGTTGAGGCCTGGTTAACCCTTGGCTGGGATGTAACAGGCTCAGGAACCAGTCTCCTGGAAAAGGGCTGGACTTTCTATCAGTCTGGAGTAGGGATGGGTGTCGTTTAGGTTTAATCCGATACCGGTGCCAAACCGGTACTTTTGAAACGGTGTCGGTGCTTAAAGAATGGAAAACACAATCTTTGTCCAAAAACCTATGTTTGTAATTTAGCTGTCTCTTTTTTTTTTTTTGCGCAAAATACAACATACCTCCTTTGGTTCGAACCGGTGCTTAAAGAATGGAAAATACAAACTTTGTCATGTTTAACTGTTTTTTTTTGTAAAAAGATAGGGCATATATGGTATCACTCGTGCCAATTTTTCATTTTAGCCTTTTTGGCCGGGGTGAAGGGAGTATCTGCCATCAAACAAGAAGACAGCCGCATGGTGCGCCTGTATGCTAGTATTTCCTCAGGTTGCTGCATATATGTTGGGGTTTCTCTCAGTGGACGAGAGGGTTTGTTCCCTGAGCCTTCGGGTCTGCGTGTCTGCGCCAAATGGCAATTCAGAGTACCCAGCCTTCTTGAAATCACTTCTTGACATAAACCAAGGTGTAAAAACAGGTATGGGTTTACACCTTGGGGCCTGTGATTAGGCAGAGGATCAGTAGGGGGTTCACAACCCTCTTGGGGACACTCCCACTAGAGCTTAAAATCTGTGGTTCTCCAGCAATTGCTCTTAGAACTGAAGAAGCTTCTCGAATAAGAGGTGAAACATCTTCAAGAAACGTAAAGAAGTCCAGATGCTTCTCTTTCCAAGCTCTTTTGACATACCATAGGTTCATCTACTAAAAATCTCATACACATCTGAATTTCAGTGAGCTCGGCCTCAAGGTCAAGGTTAGAGTTCAGCTTTTCTGAAAATCTTCTGAAGGCAGTACATCTGAAGAAGAAAGTCATGCAGGACTTTCACATTCATACCATACGTGCATCTAAAATCTCTGACAAGTTAAAATCCTGGTGAATTTGCAGGATTTCTAGATATCTTGCACCTTAAAAATTCAGATTTAACACTTTTCACTTTTCTTTCAGATTTTATCAGACACTAAGGAGCTCCAGAAAGAGATCAACAATCTGACTGGAAAACTAGACAGGACATTTGCTGTGACTGATGAGCTGGTCTTTAAGGTAGCAGAGAATTTTTATTTTCATAGATCTCGTCTGTCTCATTGTTTCAGAATTGTAATGCATAATAATCAGGATGATTTCTTTTTATCATTTTACCTTTTTTTTCTTCATTGAACAAATGTAGACTAAAAAGAGGTTTGTGTTCTTCTCAGAGATGGGCTAGATGCTCTTTAATCTTGTCCCCTGACTTGTTCCTTCTTTTTGTTTTCTGAGAAAACATGTATGTATTCATTTCTTAATAAATATTTGTCATGTGTGATTTGTAGGATGCCAAAAAAGACGAAACCGTCCGCAAATCCTACAAGTACCTGGCAGCCTTGCATGAAGTATGTCACTATTTGTCTGTATTTCATATATTACTATACCATTGATGACTATCAAGAACAAATGTTTTCATCATGTTGCATTCTTCTTTAGAACTGTAATCAGCTAATCCGAACCATTGAGGACACCGGTACAATCCTGAGAGAGATTCGAGATTTAGAGGAGCAGGTAGGATTTACAGTTTTACAGTTTGACTGCTGTGTTTCATACTCTTCAATAGTTCAATAATCATATGACAAGCATGCAACTCCCCCCCCCCCCCACACACACACACAAAACTACTACTACAGCCACTGTATTTGTATCCCTGTAAAGATCTGCATATTTACCTGTTTGACCACAAAAAAAGTTAACAAAGTTGACAAAATATATCGGTTAGATTACAAAACCCTAGCAGAAGTACAAAGGCGGCGGTGGCAATGAGTTGAATTAGGAGGTGGCCGGCTGTGAGGTTTGCTGTTAATCAGACTCCGAGTGCAAGGGGTCGAATAAAGAGGCTAATTTTCTCGATGATAATTAGAACTGGAATAAGAATGGTGGGGGTGCCTTCTGGTAAGAGGTTGCCTAGTGCATGTGTGGGCTGATTTCATATTCCAATAATAACGGTTGCAAGTCAGAGGGGCACTGCGAAAGCCATAGTTAGGGAAAGTTGTGTGGTGGGGGTGAAGGTGTAGGGTAGGAGGCCTAACATATTTAGGGTGATTGGAAGTAGTATAAGAGAGGCAAGGAGGGCGGCTCATTTGTGGCCCCCGAGGCTAAGAGGCTGGAAGATTTTCTGGGTGAAGTGGTTAATAAATCAGCCTTGAAGAGTAATAAGGCGATTATTTAGTTAGCGTGAAGTGGGTTTTGGGTATAGAATTCATGGCCGGCTGAGAGCAAGAGCAATCAAGGGAATTCCCAGGTATGTGGGGCTCATAAACTGGTGGAAATAGCTTAGTGTCATGGTCAGGTTTAAGGCTCTGTTTTAGGTTTTTCTGTGCTTTGAAGGGTGGGGTCATTTGGAAAAGTGTGGGCTAGTACTTTAGGGGGGATGACTGTTAAGAAGACTAGTCAGGAGAAGACTAGAATGGCAAATCAAGGTGCGGGGTTGAGTTGTGGCATATCGCTAGGGGTGGGCGGGAGCCACCAATCTTTAGCTTAAAAGGCTAACGCTATTCCCTATTTAGCTTCTTAGCGAAGCGTCTTCAAGTATTAAGGATGATCAGTTTTCAAAGTGTTCTAGTGAGACTGCTTCTACCACAATGGGCATAAAGCTATGATTGGCACCACAGATCTCAGAGCATTGTCCGTAGAAGACTCCGGAGCGGGATGCAATAAATGCTGTTTGGTTTAAGCGTCCTGGAACGGCGTCTATTTTAACGCCTAGGCTTGGAACAGCCCAAGAGTGAAGTACGTCTTCGGCTGAAATTAGGACTCGAATAGGGGATTCAACAGGGACTACTATCCGATGGCTTTAATTGTCAGATGGGGGTCATTGATTTCATCCATAAGATAGAGGATGCGTAGGGATGGTAGGGCAATGAGAATTAGAATAATGGCTGGGAGGAGGGTCCAGATCATTTCAATTTCTTGGGAGTGTAAAATAAACTTGTTAGTAAGCTTGGTTGTTACCATGGCCACAATAATATAAAGCACGAAGGTGCTAATTAAGAATACAATTTTTAAGGCATGGTCGTGGAAGTGGAGAAGTTCTTCTATTACAGGTGAAGCTGCATCTTGGAATCCTAGTTGAGAGGGATGTGCCATTGTTGTAAGACATGCGAGGCTTAAACCCACAATTTTGCCTTGACAAGGCAATGTTATAATCAATTTTACTAGTGTCTTATGAAGAAAGTGACAGAGTGTTTATGTGGTTGGCTTGAAACCAATTTATGGGGGTTCAGTTCCTCCCTTTCTCATTAGTGGGCTTCAGTGGGGGCAGCAGCAGGTTTTCCGTAATCTAGCCAAGCTTGTTGAACTTGAACCAAGGCAGGTTCTTTGAAGGTGTGGTAAGGCGGGGGGCAGCCATGAAGTCACTCTACATTTGTTGCCATCGGCTCTACTGAGAGAACTTCTCGTTTAGCAGCAAAGGCTTCTCAAATAGAAGAACAGAAACATGATTACTGCAAGATTATTGCTCATTGCTCGCTCATTGCGAGATTAGTGAGCCGATAGAGGAAATTGTATTTCAAAGAGTGTAGGCGTCTGGGTAATCGGAGTATCGTCGAGGCATTCCTGCTAGCCCAAGGAAAGTGTTGTGGGAAAAAGGTGAGGTTGACCCCAACAAATATAACCCCGAAAGTGGATTTTAGTTCAGGTGTCATGGAGGGTGTAGCCTGAGAATAGGGGGAATCAGTGAACAAAGCCGGCAACAGTGGTAAAGACGGCTCCTATTGAAAGGACGTAGTGGAAGTGAGCTACAACGTAATATGTGTCGTGAAGCATGATGTCTAGGAAGGAATTAGCCAAGACGATCCCAGTTAAACCCCCAACTGTAAATAGGAAAATAAAACCGAGGGCTCACAGGAGTGGGGTTTCTCATTTAATGGCTCCGCCATGCAGGGTGGCCAGCCAGCTGAAAACTTTTACTCCGGACGGGATGGCAATAATTATTGTGGCAGAGGTAAAGTAGGCGCATGTGTCTACGTCCATGCCCACAGTAAATATGTGATGAGCTCACACGATAAACCCTAGAAGGCCAGTGGCCATTATTGCTCAGACCATTCCTATATAGCCGAATGGTAAATGGACTGGTTCTTCTATAGCGCTTTTCTACTCTTTCTGAGCACTCAAAGCGCTTATACAACTAATGCATTCACCCAATCACACCCATTCACACAAGCACATTTTTCTAAGTGCTACTTAGAATCTAACATTCATACACATTCACACTCCGATGGAGAGCAACATGGGGTTAGTATCTTG
>VUQR01012958.1:5236-18211 GCA_015108515.1 Hemichromis elongatus | reverse complement strand
GGATATTTGGCATGCAGACTGGAGGAGCCTGGGACCGAACCACCAACCTTCCGGTTAGTAGCTGACCTGCTCTACCACCTGAGCTACAGCCACCCCAACCCGAAGGGTTCTTTTTTTACCGGCGTAGTAGGCTACAATGTGGGAAATTATTCCGAAGCCTGGGAGAATAAGAATATAAACTTCCAGGAAGAATCAGATAAATGCTGGTAGAGGATCGGGTCTCCTCCTCTGGCTGGGTCGAAAAAGGTTGTGTTAAGGTTACGGTCTGTTAGAAGTATTGTAATGCCAGCAGCAAGAACGGCCAGGGACAATAAAAGGAGGACTGCTGTAATTAAAATTGATCATACAATCAAGGGTGTTTGATACTGAGAGATAGCGGGGGGTTTTATATTAATAATTGTTGTGATAAAGTTAATTGCACCTAGGATGGAGGATACCCCGGCTAAATGGAGGGAAAAGATGGTTAGGTCAACGGAGGGTCCGGCGTGGGCGAGGTTGCCTGCTAGAGGGGGGTAGATGGTTCACCCAGTGCCAGCACCAGCTTAAGCACCTGACGAGGCGAGGAGGAGAAGGAATGAGGGAGGGAGGAGTCAAAAGCTTATGTTATTTATGCGAGGGAAAGCCATGTCAGGGGTTCCAATCATAAGGGGAACTAGTAAGTTCCCGAAGCCTCCAATCATAATTGGTATTACTATAAAGAAAATTATTACAAAGGCATGTGCTATAACTATTACATTATAAATGTGGTCGTCTCCAAGGAGAGAGCCGGGTTGGCTTAGTTCTGCTCAAATTAGTAGGCTGAGTGTGGTTCCTTCTATTCCAGCCCAAGCACCAAATACTAAATAGAGGGTGCCGATGTCTTTGTGATTGGTTGAGAAGAATCAACGTGTGATTGCCACAGGTAAGATGGCTGAGAGTGAAGCGGTGGATTGTAGCCCCATGTACAGAGGTTCAAGTCCTCTTTTTACCAAGCCCCGAGGTGTTATACACATTAGATTGCAAATCGGAAGTGGCAGGTTAGCCCCTGCCGGGGCTTTTCCTGCCCACCTTTAAAAGAGCGGGGAAAGGCTAGACAGATGCTCACTGGTTTGGGCGCTTAGCTGTTAACTAAGAGGTTGTAGGATCGAGGCCTTCCTGTCTAGTAAGACTTTAGCTTAATTAAAGTGTCTGTTTTGCATGCAGAAGATGTGGGTTAGTATCCCGCAAGTCTTAGCAGGGGCTGAGAGATTTTCACTCTCGCTTAGGACTTTGAAGGCCCTTGGTCTGGGTACTATCCTAAGCCTCTTAAGGGACTAGTAAGGCTGAAATGGCTGGGGTGAGGGGTAGCAGGCAAAGGGCTGTTGTAGTTGAGATTGCCAGTGGGTAGATTAGTTGGGTTGAGGGTAGGTTTTTACTTGGGCGAGGGCTCAGTTGGGGTGAAGGGGGTTTGGGGACAAGGAGGTAATGATGGGATGTGCTAAAAGTAAAAAGACAGTAATTAGGCTGGCGGCTATTATGGTTGAGGTGTGGTGCATAGCTGCTACTTGGATTTGCACCAAGGGTTTTTGGTTCCTAAGACCAACTGATGGGCTGTTATCCTTTAGAAGCAAGTATGAGTAAGCCTGGAAGTATCAGAAAAACTCAGGAGTCTTCTCCAAGCATGACATCCCACTTTACTTCAGACCCAGCAACACATTTAGACAAAAACTGGTTCGTCCCAAAGACAAAACTCTCAAACACAAACTTAACAACGTGGTGTATGCTGTACAGTGTAGCGAGGAATGCCCAGACCTTTACATTGGAGAGACCAAACAGCCACTGCATAAACGCATGGCACAGCATAGAAGAGCCCCCTCTACAGGACAAGACTCTGCCGTCCAGTTTTGAGGTCCTTCCCAGAGGCCTTAACGCCCACACACATCCTGGGCCATCTGACCTCTGGAAATCACATGATAGGGTCGGGCCAGGTCTCACATTGAGCTCACCTGAAACCATGGCTTATTGAGACCTACACCCGTGTTCACACCTCGTGTGATTAGGTAGAGGATCAGTATGGGGTCATTGTCTCTCTATGAGGGACACTCCCACAGGGCTTAAATATGGGACTCTCCATCATTGGACCCTATGAAACGTCTTCAAGCAACCTAAAGAAGTCCAGACGCCTTTCCTTTACAGCTCCTTAGACTACGATGACCTGGATGACTGAGAACCTTCACAGACAAATATAGAAATATATGTTGCTTTCTTGCCTGTCCACATTTTGTGACAATTTCTCACCATTCAACAACTATAACTTTTGATATAACTTTAGCTTGTTCAGCTTTTTTCAGCTGACTGTTTTGCTTGTTCAATATTTTTGGCTAATTTTTACAATTCTGCAAAGTTTTCATGATTTTTGCAAGTCCTCTAATATGAACCTCAGCTTCTTCTCTGGTCTTTAGCCAAAAGTTCTGCTTCTTCAGCTGTTTTCAGTAGGTTTAGCATCTTTACCTTTTTTCAGCAGACAGCTTCAGCTTTACAGCATCCACACAGCATTTTTGCAAGTTCAATACTGTATTTATGAAAACAAACAAATAAGAAAATTTGAGGGCTATTACTTGACCAACAGTAGTCACAGGTTGCTGTGGTCTTTTTGTCTGTTGTTGTATTTGCTAAGCTACACAAAACATGTCTTATAACTGTAAGAGATCCATACTAGGCACACAGTAATTATATTTTTATCTGTACGTTTGTCTTTAATCACCACAGGCGACGTGTCTTTTGAAAACTCTTCAAATACTTCTTTTCAAACATATTAGCATGTTGAGACGTGTACAGTCCAGCTAATTACAATATGTGGTCATTTTCTGTTATTCTCTGTTAGATTGAGACAGAAAACGGTAACAAAACTGTGGCTAACCTGGAGAGGATTCTGGAAGACTACAAAGCCATTCGGCAGGAGAACGCTTCACTTGCTGCCAAAGTCAGAGAAGGATGAAAGAGGCCCTGCATAGCTCGGCTTTATCGGGCTAAAGTGAAAACATGAATGGGACTGAAACAGCAATTCAGTTGTCACACTTGGATGTTTTTCCATTAACACGGAGACCCGCTTTTCTTTGAAAAGTCAAAGTGTGTTTTGGATCACCAAATGCATGCAATGGATGGACAAATGGGTCAGTAGATGGAAAAATGTTGAACTTTTATTTGGTATGCCTGGAGGATGATTGTTATGCATTCAACTGAAACACAACACTGGGCAGCAGACGGTGCTGTCATTTATAATGATATATGAGACATTACAAGATGTTGTGATTGAAATTTAATGGCTTCCTTTGACATTTTAAAACACAAGCAAACTTTCCATTTTCAGACCTTCAGTCTATAAGTTGTCATGATTTCATCTGAGCTTAAGTTGAGTGAATGGCATTTGAATGTAATTAATCTGTGATCCATCAGCAAATTGTTGTATATATGGTACCAGCCTAAATAAAGATGCCTTACATGCTTAAAGATAGTGTGATGTATTTATTTATTTTTTAAAACAGGTAGCCATGATCAAGTAATACCCCAAAGCAGCAGCAGGGATTCTTAATGATACTCCATGTGACATCTTTATAAAGAACCACTCTAGTATTTACTGAATCCCTCAGAACCCACCTGAGGATTAATAAAGTTTTATCTAATTTAATACATTTAAAATATATATACACACGCACACATTCAACCTTTATAATTTGTGTAAGAATTATCTTTAAATTAGTCATAGTTTCTCAGCTCCCAACTCACTTTGCTAAGGAATAACCACATCTCTCTTAAACTTATGTGTGAATCAACCCGAGAATGATGAAAAGAGGAAGTGATTTATTTCTGGCAGTCCCTCACCCTGTCAGCACTTCTGTCTTCTGCTTTTGTCACCATGTGCTATACTTGCTGTTAGACTTTCCCCATTCAGCTCATGTCTTAGTGTTTTGAAAAGGGTCGCACGTAACTTGAATAATTGGACTTGGTTAGTGTGGAAAATTTGTAAAAGGAGTTCATCAGCTGGGTCAACGCAACACAGGATCTCTTTACTTTGGATCAAGATAAAGTGGTTTGTGTGTACAGAAGGTACGTGTCCTGAGACTATATTCAAAGGAAATAGCAACAATTACCAGAGACAGGTATTTTGATTCACTTTCTCTTAGAGAAAAATTGGAACAATAAACCTTATTGTTACGCTTTTTTATTTTTTTATTTGATTTGTCAAATCTTGTTTTCAGATGTTTAAGTTAAAGTTCATGTGTGGCTGTAATTTCTTGCCAAGCCAAGTTAACCCCTCAGAAAGGTTCAGTTATGCACAAATTTCCTTCATTGTGAATGTGTTTCTTTAGAGGGATGGCAGTGACTTAAGGCATGATGTATTTAGACATGTACGACTCTACACTCACAATAAAGTAACTTTCATTTAGTTAGATATCACATTTTCCCACTTGAACCACAGTCATTTGTCTGCCAAATGGAAGGTTTGTGATTTAACCCCAAGGTCCTAAAGACCTTCAATCAAAGTGTTGAAAACATACAAAATGATGCATCATCACTGTGTGATCGATCGACTGTCTGACTGTGACCTCTAATACCAAGGAAAATCCTAAAAAAAATCCAAACTTGTGCACCCAGTGCATTGGCTCAGGATGAATAAGTTCTGATAAGTGCTGTATGTGTAGAAGTATTGTTCAGATCTGTATAAACTTTGATAATAAACTTTAAAATATTGCTGTTTTTGCAAAGACCTAGACAGTTGTTCATTTTTTGGTGGTTTTTCATTTCCCGGTTATGTGGGAAACCTAACATGTGACTTTGCATGAACTTCTTGCAGTATTTTATGGTGTTTATCGATATAAGTTGGGATGAACTTGTCAGGTATGTCAGAGTTAAACTAATGCTGTTTTTTGCCTGATGTTTGACTGTCAGCTGCCTGCAGATGTGCTTGGGTTGAAGGACCTTTGTGCTGTCACCAGGACAGAGCTGGCTTTGTGTATCAGTACACCTCGTTTTGCCCACATCAGACAGACCTGTGACACTAAGGTAGTGCTAGTCCCTTCAGCTGTTTGTCTCGTCCATCTTTGAGGAAACTGCTTTTTATTCTGACTGTTAATCAAAAAAGCTTCAATGACTTCAGTGAAGAGCTGGTAATTTGGACAAATGTGGTTTAATGTTGCTCTTGCCACAAGTAAAAAAAACAATAGTATTATGATACAATACAAAGAGTTTAATTTTTTTAGATCTGAATTTGAAGTAACCTTGGTTCTACATCTGTGCTTGTATTGCAGGTTCAGCAGTTGATGAAAGCAGCCAGGAACAGTACCAAGGACAGTTTATAAAGAACAAAGTTAGCGATGATTCGCAAAGTCTCATTCCTACAGAGAAAAGACTCTACAGGTATAGAACTGCAGCTGGGATTGATACTTAAAAAATGAATTAATGATTAAAAATGAAAATTATAAAGTTTGTGTCCTGAGTTGCGAATTTGAAGTTTTCCAAGCTTCAGGTCTGTATGATGTTCATTTTGTAAATAATGGACCCATGTGGAGTGTGGCTACCTTGTAACTGATAATTTGCTACCATATGGGCAAAGATCCTCTGTCACAGCCACCCTGTTACCAGTCACCTTGGTATCCAACTCCAAGGATGCCAAACCGAGGGTGCAAACAATAGTTTAAAAAAAACAGGTGATTTCACCATTACTATTACAGGGTATGGCAGAAACCTGTCAACATTATTTTTAACATTCAGCATTAAGAATAATAAAAATTATAATTACACATCTTTGGAACTTCAGGTCAGGATTTCGACTCCTGACCAGGGCTTCTATATCTGTTAAGGGTCCCTAGGCTAGACCCCCCATGCTAAAGAACTTATCTCAGATATGAGTGAGAAAGAGATAACTGAAGCCATACAAGAACCTGACTGCACTCCATAAGCATCTGGCAGCACAAATGAACCAGCTGCTGATAGATGAGAGACACACAGAATGGCTTACTAAAGGCTGGACAGTCGTGATCCCCAGTGATCCCCAGAAGGGACTGGTCCCATCAAATTACCAGCAAATAACCTGCCTTGGTACCACATGGAACCATCATGGGAGGACAGGCCACAGTATGTATCACTGGCAGACAGAGGAACTGGCTGACATCCAGAAATCCTTTGTTCAGTGGCTGAACAAAGCTGGACTGAAAGACAGCACAGAAGCACTAATTATGGCAGCTCAGGAACAAGCTTTGAGCACTAGATAGAGGCTGGGCTCTATCACACGAGGCAAGACCCCAGGTGCAGGCTGTGCGAGACAATCCAGCAAATAACAGCAGGGAGCAGGATGCTACCAGGCAGGACATACACAGAGCGCCATAACCAAGTGACCGGCATACTGAGTGATAGCAACATTAGGATGGAGGAACATAAAAAGCTGGAGAAGTACCAAGGTGTGAAAGAAGAACTTAAGATGTGGAAGGTGAAGGTAACATTGGTCCCAGTGTTAATCCGAGCACCTGGTCTAGTGACCTCCAAGCTAGGCAAGCTGGTCCAGGAGATCCCAGGAACAATATCAGAGATCTCTGTCCAGAGTGCAGTCCTAGGAACAGCAAACGGAGATACTGTGCAGGACCCTTCAGCTCCCAGACCTCTGGTTAAAGACCTGAGCTGCAAGGATAAAGACCGCCCACAGGGCCAAGAGGCACCCTGTGGGCGGTCTTTATCCTGTCAACTCAGGTCTATCCCTCAAGCTCGGTACACACACACACACACACACACAGATATATATATATATATACAGTATATATGTCAGATTTATGATAATAAAATGCCCTTTATATTAATGAAATATTCAGTTGTTGTTATTTGACTTTGCAGGTGATGGAAAAGATGATGCCGGTTACATGGATGTGTCTTTGTGTGAGGTAAAACACCCTCCACCACAACTCTGCCCCATGCCAGAAGGACTCAGCAGTCAGCAGGTGTGCATGTGAGCATATGTCTACTAATCTGTATCAAGGGGCGCTCTGTTTATGCCGACTTATCAAAGGTTGCACTGATGAAATTGGATTTTCCTGTTATGCTCTGATGTCAGTTCACTATATATTGGTGACTTTATTAGTTGAAGGAACACGCAACCTAAAATCACCCACTTACAAACATTGTTGTCCCACGTTTGTTTTTGATGCCTACATTTATTTTACTTTTTTTTAAACAATTGTGCATGTTTTTTCTGGATAATAGGCTATCACATCTCACATGCCTCCTCAGTAATTCCAGCCAATTCTTCTTTGGGGAATCTCTCAAGCTTCTCTTGGTTTGATGGTCTTCTGGCATGGACCTTGGTCTTGAGTTTATCTCACAGATTTTCAAAGGGATTGAAGTCAGGGCTTTGACCAGACCAGCCAGTAACATTCACTACATTCATAACACCTTCTAGGGGTACTTCTTCACCAGGAGTGATGTATGTTGTAGGTTGCAGTCCATGACAGCAACCTAAAGCAACTTAGAAAATGAAGTGATAAAACAAACCCAGTTTTGCTGCTGACTGCTTGATGTTTTCTCTCAGAATCTTCACATATCCTTCTTTCTACATGATTCTTTTCACCTAGATGAGATTTTTCATGTCCATATGCACTAAAGCATCTCCGCAGTATGCCCACCACCTAATTTTGTCTTATCTGATTAAAAGATGAACTTCCAGTATGCATAACCCACTCCAGGTCGTCCTTGGCATACTTTAGTCTGGCTTGACAGGGTCTTTTCTGCAGAAGTGAAGTTTTTCTTGGTCTGGAATCTTGCGGTCTATTCCTATGTAGAGTTTAGTAAGTGTCTTCTTCACTGAGATGACTTTGTATATCCATTTCCTGCTTTGTGAGCATCAACAATCCTTTATCTCAGTTTAAACTGATTTCTTTTGTTTTTGCCATGAGGCTTTCTCAGGTGACAGCTCAAACCCTGCTGGAGTTTTTGTATGCAGTATGCAAATTGAAAGATATCCCTTAGTTTACAAACTTAAAGCAGGTCTTTGCACAGCATTGGGTTGTACCATGACTCAATAAAAGGGTCAGCCTTTTGGGGAACTAAAATAATTGTTATTGAGTGCAATTTTTTAATTTTTATTTATTTATTTTTTTTTGCTTTTAAAAGAAAACTAGTAGATTTAGAAATCCTATGTTGACAATTCCTTGCTCTAATATTTTAGTCCTCATCTGTACCCTTAACTGTTGATGACAGTTAGGTCTTTAGGTATTTGGATCATGACACATTATTTATTTTTAAAGAGGATATTTGAGATGTGACTAGAGTGCAGAATTTCTGATTCAATTCAGTTAGTATAGATAGAAGTATATTGACTGTATAGTAATTACTGCTATTTTACCCCTTAGCTGTAAAACAGGTTTGTGAATGTAATAGCTTGAAATCAAGATAATGTAGGAGCTCCAAATCAATACTATAGCTGTATCTACTAAAAATCTTAGGTGAGCTTGAATTCTAGTGACCTCGACCTTAAGGTCAGAATATGTTTTCTGAAAATCTTATGAATGCAACAACAAGGCACATAAATGTGTCACAGATGTGTCTGCTAGGAGGCTAAGGGGTAGCCAGTATTTTAATATTTAGTTACTTGGTAGATGAAAAGTAATGATGGACAATTGACTGAAAGGCAGTTTCAGTGACAGGTGTGATTTTTTTTCTGTGTGATTTCATGACATTAATCACATAAAGAGAATTCATTATTAACAAGAGATGATTATTCTCTCAAAAAAATGTTGAAAAAGACTTGTTTTCACAATTGTGACCCTAACCCAAGAGATTTATACAGAGAATGGTAATTGTAAGGCACTCTTCTGCTCAGTCTGAGCAGATAATAACAACAACAACAACAACAACAACAACAACAATAATAACAACAATAACAACAACAACAACAACAACAACAATAACAACAACAATAATAATAACAACAACAATAATAAGTATAATAATTCTATAAATAAATCTATTTGCAAACACACACACACACACACACACACACACAAAAGGGAAAACTTCATGTTTCACCCTGTATGTGAAACATATTTGCAAATTGTAGCTTTCTCTTAGGTTACACTTGCTCCACATGAGCATGGCATCAGTTTTGTTAGAATGGAGTGCCATAAAACTGGGCTTATATTTCATTCTTCATTTTGATAGTTTGTCCAATTGATAATGTGCTAATAGTGTTTGTTTGTAGTTTACATTATGCAAAGTGGTACTGTTAAAGCAGTATAACAGGAGAGTTTATGGAAAATTTGTTCCTAAAGTGATTTTTCCCACCGCTTCATTCAGGTTGTCAGACGTCTCATCCTCAGATCCATTGTGCAAAGTGAGAGCAGCTACTTGGACTCACTTAAACGAATCCTTCAGGTGAGACACATTTCTCGTCGGCTGCTGTCTACTGCATGTCAGTGTGGAACTGAGTCACCTCCCATCCAAATTTTACATTTTTTATATTATATTCAAATTTTGAATTTAAATATAAAGGTTAATTATAAATGTTCAGTGTTCATCTCAGCACTTTTTGGGAACTCACCCTAAAACTTTAATTACTTTATACCTAAGTAGAAAAAACTTCAGCAATTAGAAATATAACATTACAATTTCTAAAATTGAGTTAAGATTGTGAGTTATTATTTAGCTGATGAATTCATCAAGGATATCAAAATGCAAAGTATACAGTTTAAGCACTGGTAGAACAAAAACGGTGATTGCAGCACTGTTTGGGTAACCTAACAGAACCATAACCACAGATATGCCGAACTGGTCTGTCCTTGTCCTTCAGGAGTACCAGAAGCCTTTGCTGGAGACACAGACGGTGATTTTAAGCCCAAAGAAGGTGCGTCACATCTTTCACCGCCTGCAAGAGATCTATCAGTGTCACTGCATGTTCCAGATTGCCCTTGCATCCCGTGTGGCCGAGTGGGATCAAAGTGAGAAGATAGGCGACTTGTTTGTGGCTTCGGTCAGTTAACATTTTCTTCTTAATTTCTTTTTTTAAATTTCTGTTGTCCTTCACCTTTGAGTGAATTGTCCATCACCACACTACTGACGTCTCTTTCAAGACATTTAAATTCAACCACACAACCTGCCCATAACATATTTTTTGTAAAGCTGAACTCTCTGACTCTAAGTCAAGGTAACCTCAGTTATGCATTAGGCATCGGGTTTGTCAGACCATCATGGCTGCACTATTTCTTGATGTAATGACATAATATTATTATCAGCCCGATGCCTTTCTGCCTGACAGATATATTGTTTTATAAAAGGTGAAGGCATGTGTTCTTGTGGAAAAAGGGCTGAATTATGGAGCTAGGTTAGGGTAAAAAATCTTTATTAATTTGACAAAGTTATTTGAAAGTTTTCATGTTTAAAAAAAGTAAAAAAACAAAACAAAACATGAATTGTTTTATTTTAAATAAACTATATTTTTTTTAATTGCAAGTCTTTTTTTCTTTTTGGTTTCAAATCTAATTTGTTCTCAATCAGTTTCAAACCTTTTTTTCAGTTTCAGATTTTTTGACCCCGATTTTGTGTTGTGGGCACGTGACACTAGATTGACATCTCTTGTTGCCATGATTAGCACTGTGTGGCAGACAAAGGTTAGACCCAAATGCAGGACTTGTAACACAAAGTGATGAACGTAAACTTAGGAACTGAAACCAAATACAAAGCTCTGGAATTAGAATGACGCGACAAAGAAAGACACAGGACTTAAATACACAGAGGACAATGAGAGAAAGGGAAACAGGAGGAAACACAGCTGGAACTAATCAGACATAACAGGACGGGGAGGACACAAAACTGAACATACAAGATGAAAGACTGTCAAAATAAAACAGGAAATACACTGACATGCAGACTTAGGCCTAGTCCACACGTAGCCGGGTTTTTTCAAAAACGAATATCCGCCCCTGAAAAAACTTCCACACCACCTCGTTTTTAAAAAAAACTCCATCCACATGTAACCGCATAAGGGCATTGTTAAGCACATTCATTGACATGCCAGACCTGTAGGCGGCAGTAGTTCCCCGTATCCTATCCAGTCAGAGTAACTTTTTGTGTGTCTTCTACAAGTAGCAGTAATTCAGCTTGTAAAAACAAACAAGCAAAAGCCCTTGGACAATTGATAACGCAAGCGCAGCTCTGAGGGCATCCATGCTGTAGTGCAAACACAGGTCGCAAACCTGACGTCAGCATTTGTGTCGCAGAAAGTGACGTCGCGGATCCTAAAACTCCGGTTATGTCTGTCCACACGCACACGCTGAAAATGGAGAAAACGCAGATCTTCACTTTAAAAAGATCCATTTTCGTGCCGCCAAACTGCATTTCCGTGTGGATGACAGGCCGAACCGTAGAAAAATATCTTTGTTTTGGGAGATCCCCGGCTACGTGTGGACAGGGCCTAAGACACGCAGGCTTGACACTGGAACCAGGAGAAACAGACATGAAAATTTGGCCGACTAGGGAGACAGAAATGGAAGAAAGAACATGGACACAAGAGATAAACAAACACGAAGACAACAGTGACTAAATGAGAAGCATGGAACATAGGGGAGGCACAGTAACAGAAAACTTCAGACTAAAAACTAAATATAACACAAGCAGAAAACTAAGAGAACCAGAAATACCAATGATTAGACTAGGAACCTAAACGATGCCAGATAAAGCCCAAGGAACATTAAAAATTAGAATAAATATTAGAATAAAAATTAGCATTTTGGCTGAAGATGCCACTGGAACTAGCAAAAAGGTCAGAAACATGGTTTCTCATTATTCTGCGAGGAACTATATTGACGGATGAATATTTGTAACATAATGAAATACATTAAAGAGGACATGAAACGCTACACATATGAAGACTAATGATTTAGTGATTTAGCTCCACAGTGAATTAGTGTAGGGGGGACTCCATTGTGTACTAAATAAGCATTGCAGAGGGCAGTCAGAATAATCTATGATAGCTAATGGTTTGACTGAAAACTGTGGCTCGCTAACCATTTATTTATTTGCCTCGTAGTTCCACTTCTGCAGAGTCCTCATGTCACAATGTTTCCTTCACAGTTTTCAAAGTCCATGGTTTTGAACGTGTATAGTGACTACATCAATAACTTCACCAGCGCCATGGCTCTTATCAAGAAGGCCTGCTTGTCTAAACCTGCTTTCTTGGACTTTCTTAAGGTGCTCACACTGCACATTTACACCACATTGTCAAATGTGACATACAACAAACTGAACCGATTACATATTCCCTCCATTCAGGGGAGAACTCAGAAAAGTAAGATTGTTAACTGGATTTAAAATCGAACTTTTACCAATGGGTAAACAAGTGCGACTGTTTTTAAAAGTGCACTTTGAGTGAAAATAATGTGAAAAAAGTGTCATGGTGGTGGAGTAGTTGGTGCATTTGTCACCTCACATATAAATGGTCCCTGGTTTGAATTCGAGATAAGGCGTTTCTGTGAGGAGTCTATATGACTAGCTAAAATGGGACTTGTAGTGGAATCGGCTAAGAGTGAGTAGAATATCAGGACAGGGTCTGTGGGGATATGGTTTTTGAGGTCCGCTACAGGGGAGGCATGGAGCAGCGGGAGGCTGACTGGGCCTATCAGCTATGAACCCTCATTACATTACCATTTATTGTGGATCAAAAATTATAAAAGAAGCAAAAACAAAGGAAAATGTGATGTACATAATTACTCTTAGTGGGAAAGGAACTACTCATTCCAAGATTGCAGCGCATACAGATGTATGCTGCATCACAGCGCTCCCAACAACTCATCAGGAGCTGACAGACATTTGCGTCGGCCTGAACCTGGACTTTACTTCAGATTGGACCCAGAGTATCCCACCCGAGATTGCAGGATCACCGGTCGCTCCATGGAAACAAGAAGCGACATAGAAGGCGGAGGGAAAGGAAACAAAAGGAAGGAACTGGATATTGTGTCTAGCTGTGAAAACAACGACCCC
>VUQR01012956.1:31061-51599 GCA_015108515.1 Hemichromis elongatus | reverse complement strand
ATAATTTTACCAATTCATTGCAGCGAACGAGGCTAACTGGGCCAGGGCAGAATCAGGGCATGTTGGAGACATAACATCTCAGCAAATCTGCCAACTCAAATATCAGGAATGCCCATCTTCAAGCATTGAAGCACTGAAGCAATTGTGAATCTGATGTTGCAGAAATACCATACTGACAGTGTTCACTCAGAGCCAGATTCCCACTGATCATTCCTTCTTGTTCATTACTCTCTTTGTTTCGTGTTATAAACAGATCATTCCCCCTGTTATTTAGTTTTGCATCAGTCCTATGCAGAGCCTACTCTTTGCAGACCATAGTTTACATGTTGTAGCTGTTTACTGTCAACAGGAGGGGCTGTGTCACAAACAACCTATCTGTGCTACCATAACCAGCTGCAGAGAAGAACAAACTTATGACCTATAAAGACCTGACGTGAACAAAGTATTAAAAGCAATGGAAAATGTCCACTACAACCAGTGTCTATACAACTGGTTCTTTTGTGTGTGTCTATAACTCTCTGTGTGTTCCATGTGTTTCAGTTCTGTGCCACTTTCTAACCAATCGGCATTTGACCGAGCATGGGGTCATTCATTATGTGCTATTGGTTTTAATGGAGTGTGAATACCAAAAACAGAAGAGACCAGGGGTGTCAAACCTTTTTTACTTCACGGGCCACACAGAGCCCACTTTGATCTTAAGTGAACCAGATGAGTGAAACTCCCCTTTCTGTCAATTTAAAGAAGTTACACATGTAACCGCTTTTCTGCATGATAAAGAAATCTGAACCATGACTGAGTCATTACTCTGTGCTACATGCCATTCATAGACACTTTGTGTATATCTTATTTAATGGAATATCTGAAACTGAACAGTAAATTTAGTCTTTTTTAAGGAATCAAGTTTTTATTCATTGTTTTTATCAAAGCCTCATTTTTATGCATTTACTCCTACTAGGGAAAAGTTTGAAACATGTTGTCCTTTACAATGGATAATGGCTGAAAACAGGTATCACCTTAGCCAGCTCCTAGTTGTATAAATTCTGCACTCAGCTTTGCAGTCTCTTTGCTGTCACTGAAATGCAGCCAGATACTGCTCATTTTTGTTTTTGTTCGCTTCTTCACTTTTCCCCCGACAGGGCGGGTACAGACTGTCTGTCTGTGTACCTGGCCTGAACCACTACACTTGCTATCTTGGAACACTTGCCGGCCTTCCTTCTTTTACATAATGTACGATCCCAGTCTGTCTTTGCATGTGATTAACTGCATGGTGTGCCCATCAAAGTCCTCCCCCTGCGCTATACATTGAGCTCCCACATATCGATGGGCCATTAATAACTGAGAAATGAAATTATCCTTTGGGCCGGATAATGATGTAATATGCACTTGACACCCATTTATTAGAACAAACTAGAATTACTCTGAAATAACTCTCCCCTCAACCTGCCCCAGGTCGTACCCCCACTGATCACTCTGTTACCTCTGGGATAGAATAGACCCTCCACCTAAGTGAATTAGATAAGTATTTTAAAAAATGGGTAGATGGAAAAGGATGGCCTCAGCAGATGTCTAAACATAAAATGCTCCCTTAGGTTACAGACAGATAACTCATCCTTTCTAATGTGGAGCTTAAATATAAAATGTGCCTTTACTCAAAAACTTAAATAAACGGATCACCCAGAAATGTGTTTCCTATGTGGTTTAATGACTGTTCATGTTTACAGACAGAAGTTACTGAAGTTTCTTTGCTCAGAAAATAAAAAAGTATGAATATGTTAGTTTTAGATGATCTTTAATCATTCAAGTTCAGACTACAGAGAATAAAAATTCACAGAAACAATGAGCCCCTCTAACAGAGCCATTCACACTACACAGCCCTTTAATCAACAATATTGCTCGGTGACATAATCCAGCACGTCTTCTGGCCACTGCTAGGAAACGGGGCAGGAGTTAGGGGTCACGCCCAACAGGAAGTGAGCAGAACTCAGATCAAGGGTCTTGGTCAGGTGAGATTTTAAGAGCCGCACGTTCCTTAGACAACCTTTGAAGCTGGAGCTGACTGACAGGCAGTTCTGTTTGACACCAGCTGTAACAGAGAGATGGACATGTTAGAATCATTATGAGGTATGTTATGTTCATCTTTTTTTATTCTGTTTATGTTCAAAGGGTCTTACCTGGATATCCTCCCAGAAAGATGGGGTTATTAGTTTCAGCAGAGGTGGATTGTGGGTAAGGGTTTGCAGTGGTGAATGTTCTCTCATCTACAGTTAGGCTGAGAGCGTGTTTGGTTTTTTGGGCCAGCAGGCGGTGCCAGTGTCCATCACATAGCATCTGGCCAACAGAACGCACCGACACTCGACCTGCCCCATTATTCACATTGAAAACAACCTGAGGAGAAACACAAGTACATCTTTATTTACACAAAGAAAACTTCATTTGCACATTTAAAACTTCATTTGTACAATTCTTTTCTATACATCTATTACTTTAGTCAAAAAGATGGAACTAAAAATAACAGAAGCTCTAATGTTACTGCTGCTATTAGAACGATACCTAAAAAAAACATGTGGCAACTCTATGTGGCAATATTGTATGTACTATTGTACAATATAAAGCGCCTTGAGGCAACTGTTGTTGTGATCTGGCGCTATATAAATAAAATTGAATTGAATTGAATTGAATTGAACTCGCTCAGTTAGATCAACAAATTCCTGGGGTTTAGCATTGGGCCTGTTACTGTTTACACAATGCATTGACTGGAGTGTCTCTGCGCACCTGTCCGTTGATTATCTCCAGTCCCACAGCGTCGACTTTGGCACTGCTGATTCCCAGAAGCACTCCTTCTGATTGGCTTGTTTGGAACTCCAGAGAGACTGTCATGTCTGAGCCAACCTTATACCCATCATGCACTGCAGATGCAAACAGCATGTAAATCACATCATAATTACTTTTTACCAGCTTTAAAAAGGACATGAGATCACAAAAGGATAACAATAGTTAATATTGGTAATTTACCAATATAAACAATGCATTTGGTAAATGGACTGATTTTTAAAAAGCGTTTTTCTACTCCCCTGGAGCACTCAAAGCGCTCTATAGAACATGCTACATTTACCCAATCACACAAGCACTTCCTTCCTCCTGCATTGGAAGGCAACTTATGGTCAATATTTTGCCCAAGGATACTTGGCATGCAGACTGGGGGAAAAATCACAGCAAGAATTTCTGGCACAACTTCACCTACTTCCAAGGTGCATGAAGAGGATGAAAAATTCACAATGCAGGAACTCCAGCAACACTTAAGGGAAGATGAACAACTTTATTAACTGACCAACACATTTCGGCTTGTGGCCTTCATCAGGGTTGACCGTGACCAACGCGTTTTGGCTTGTGGCCTTCATCTGGGTTGACCCTGATGAAGGCCACAAGCCGAAACAATAAAGTTGTTATCCTCCCTTAAGTGTTGCTAGAGTTCCTGTATTATGCAGACTGGGGGAGCCAGGAATCGATCAGTAGATGACCTGCTCTACCGCTACAGCCACCCCGTTTTTGGTCATTTTATGGCAAAACATGGAAGTACTGTAACCCTTAACAATGCTTCTGATATGCTGCTCAGCGATGGTGAAGCTAATGAGAACCCAATTAACACTGATATGATATCTAATCAATAGGTGATATTGATAATGGAATCAGAATCACAAAATTCTTATTAATTCCAATCCATAAACAAAAGTCAACAAAAATGAAAGATCATTTGTCCCTTAAAACTGCTAGTGCTCAAGTGAACCTCTGTGTTTTTGCAGTTGGCACCTTTCAGTTTTTAATTGCTGTAACTTGACAACAATTAGCAATAGTCTGTGCATCCCACCTATAGAGTTTATGAATGCAGTATGTTAATGAAAACATGCTTCCATTTGTTCATATCTCAGTACACACATTGTCCAAAAATGATAACTCTCGCTCCAAATACATAAATAAAAGGCTTTCAAAATTGTAGCCCAATAAGGAAGCAGCCAAAAGCAGCTTCTCATATGAGCTATAGGCAAAAGCTGTATAGACTACAGGCTGTCAGACGTCCTTTGATACTAATCAGAGAGATCAGTCTGCATCTCAGCTTCAGCGCAGTCTTGATGTTTGACTTACTCATTTCAGCGTATCCGCTTCCATTAAAGTAACTTCCTATCTGGTCTCTGGTGAAACAGGATGTGACATCATGTTGTGAAGCTGGCTTAGACATATCCAACATGACACCATTCAGACTGATAGACCCAACACAGCCTGGAAAACTGCTGCTATCCTGAGAGCCAAACAGGAAGAAAGACAAGTATACAGACAGGAGGAGACACATGTGAACACAATGGGGAAAATTGGAATTACATGGCTCAGCTGTATTTCCTCTGACTAACACAGCTGTGATATTGTTACAGCTACCTGTGAGTTTCAAAAATGTGCATAAAGAAAATCTGAGCACATATTGATTCTTAGTGCTCTCCCCTTCCTGTGTAATCAGGACACTCTCGCAAAAGATGTTCAATACCTCAAGAGTTTCTCTTCCAGGTACATTATAAGCTTTGATAAACGTATGTTTTAAAACGGCAAATAAAATTATATTTGTGGTAATAATATTTGTGCCTTTTGTGTTTAACAGTGTAAAAATGAAAAACAATCATACTCCGATTCTCCTGCTGGTTATAGTGCGAGGTGTTCCTCCTAGGAAAACTTTGTTGTCCACATCCAGCTGATTTCCTTTGACTGAGATGGATTCGGTTTTCAAACTGTTGACAGACACTGACATCAACCGCCGGCCTACTTCTGCAATCACCTGAAACACAGTGAACATCACAGCATTCAAACCACACTATTTTGTCTTAACACCAAAACCTCAAACATACTCGGCTTGACATGTACTGAGTTTGACATATTGATGCGTCTACGGTGCCTCATGTCCAGTTAACTCACAGTGTGCCACTCTCCATTGTTAACAGCTACAGACGAGGAGATGGAGGCCGGGCCTTTCCCCAGATCAGCTGACATCATCAGTCTCCCCCCCTTTAGGCTGAGGACAACAAAGTCCATCTGCTTGGAGTCAGAGAGAAGGAGGATCAACCCGTCCAGGGCCCAACTTCGAAATAACAACCTCACCGACACACTGAGAAAGGGAACAGACACAGTACCGGAGACACAAGTGAGACAGAGACACAACACAGCAGATTCAGAGGTGGCGTGTTATACAAAGCAGAAGTGACCTGTCTCCTCTGTGACCTAACAGATCCCTCCGTTGCTATGGAAACTTACCTCTTTCTGACTGTGCTGGGGTTGATGACGAAAGTCATGTGACTGTGTCTGGACAAGCCAAACTGAACTGCTGATGGCGTAAAGGTTAACTCCCCATCTGATGCACACTGCATCACACACACAAATTAAAGACCAACAATCAATAAAAACAGACACACTGACACACATTCATCAATTATAATAAATGCAGTAATAATGTAAAGTAAAGTAATAATGAATATAGTAATTACCACTAGACCCTTAGGTGACAGGGCACCCAGTTGTGTGGGTTGAGGTAGAGGTAAATGAGTAGGGTCTGGAGTTACATTTACATCCTGGTCATCAGGAAGGAGGACATCCCCAGCTTTCTCCTCCAAGATGCATTTGTCAAATCTCACCCCCTCATATCTCAGAGCTCCTGAAAGGTCAACAAGCCTGCACAGAGCCACAAAATCAAAACTGTTAGCCAATCTAAGAGACAGACCCAGTTACCTTATATGTAATTTGGGCCAAACTCCTTTGGAGAAAGTGTGTGAAAGCTGAACTAAATAGCTCTTAAACGACATGGCACCACACCTGACTCCTAGGAAACACTGACAGCAGCAGATAACAATCCACACCCACCCTAAAATAATTTTACTTTTTTTTTTGGCAGAGATCCATAAATACTGTATATTCTTTTTTGACTTAAGGAAAGCTGGTTCACAATACTACGCAAGTCTTGAGCCTATCACCATTTCTTTATATGTGGTTAAGAAAGTAAGAAAATTACTGAAACTTGCAAACATCCATGGAAATACAGTATATAAGGTCAAAACAGAATTTTAGAGTCAGTATTTAGTGTGATGACCTTTATTCTTTAGCACATCTTAAACTCTCTTTGGCATGATTTCCTGTAATTACTTTAAGCAGCCTTCAAGAATAGCTCTCCAGGTGTCTTGAAGAACATTGAAGTTTTTCTTTGCAAAAGAACCTTTTCTGAAGGTCGCAAACTATAGATCTGATAGTCAGGGGAAACTGCCTGACATTTTAACTACCCAACTGGCTTTAAAATGTCTAGGAACAGATATAAATCAAACATTGAATATCTTAAGTTTGGAAATGAAAGCTTTGATTTCTTTAATTCAAAAAGAAGTGGCATCAGAAAATAGGAACACATCTGTAAACTGCATTTCTAGGAGATGGGTGCATTCAAAGAAGCTTTTGGCATGCTGCAGTGATGCAATCAACCTTCAAGGATAGTCTTGGAAATATGCAGTGGTTGAATTGGGACACAACTTGGGTGTGTAAAACACTTACACTCTGTCAACTACCAGGTGTTGGATGCAGCCTTTGAACAACCTAGATAATTTCTGCAATCTGATTGGTAGACGGGCCTCGGTGCCTGAAGGCAGCCCACCAATAAATAGAGAGGCTGGAGACAGCCGAGAAAATACACCCGGCAACAGGGACAGAAGCTTCTTATGTTCCTCATCAATCTGCACTGAGAGCGACCTGAAAGACAGTTGAGACAGGCCACACAGGTGAGATGTAAGAAAAATGAGAAAAGTGAGCATGTTATGCTAATACTTACTTTTTGTTGATGGTAATGATCACAGAATGTTTTATTCCGTCACTGAAGGATCCTTCGTCAGGCTTTATCACAGTTACCTTACGTGTGGCTCCTCCCACCTCTCCAAGCTCCACCTCCAATGCTCCTGAGACTAGGTGAACAGATAGGAAGTGCTGCACACATACAGATAAATTTAGGTTACAGTGTAACTCACATAACGTTGGTAGTTCAAATAGACTTGGTATACATGTGACCTAAATCAGTCTCACCTGTTTGTGTGAGCGGTCATTACTAAAAGCAGCCAGCAGGACCCCTGATTGGTTGTTGGAGGAGAAGGAGAAGAGCAACTCTGCTTCTTGACCAAACGATGGTGGAGTGATCTGAACATAGCCTCCAGCCAATAGGGATACACTTCGCACCGCCTGGTCAATACATTAATCAATCAAACAACTAACCTGTAAATAAGTCAAGCTGTTATCCTATGAGTGTGATCAGTGTTCATTAAAAATTCACAAAAGTGAAAATGGTTCAGGAGTGAAATGAGCAGAGTAGAAACAAAAGCTAAGTACATCATGGGTAGTTCATCAGTAGTTTGAGAGTCGATGGTTCAAGGACACCAGTTCCAGTGTTAACTAAGAGTTATTTCAAAATAGATTCCAAAGTCTAATCCTAAAAGTATGGAGGGTGTCCGTGTCCTGAATCTAAGCTTGGATTTTGTTCTACAGGAGAACAGCTGAAGGTTCTGCTTCCCTGCATACTGAGAGCCAAGTACTAACGTACTCTGTTTGGATAATATGATACTAAAAAGATATAATGAAGTCTGATCAAGACTTTAAATGGGAAAAGAAAGATTTTTAAATTCAATCACAGGGAGCCAATGAAGAGAAGGCAGTGGCTTTGTAACTAGTCAAATGGCCCCCTTTAAGCAAACACTTTGGAATAGTGCGAGGACACACATTAAGGAAGAAACCTGCAGAACCACGCGCAAGGAGGGGCAGCCATCTGCCGTGACGTACTGGGGATGACACAAAGTCCTACATACTTGTTTGTGTGTTGTATGTGTGTTGAAGGGCAAAAACAACAACAACAAACAACTAACCTTCCGATCGGTAGATGACCTGATCGGACCTGCTCTACCTCCTGAACTACAGCCACCCCAGTTGTGTTGCTATATGCAGCAGATGACTATATTTTTCCTGAGCCTGGTTCTGCTGGAGCTTTCTTCCCCTTAAGAGAGAATTTTTTCTCTCTTCTTGATGTTCTCTTGCTCATAGGGGGTTGTCTTTCTATTATTGTGGGATAAAGACCCTACAATTGCACTTTGAGGTGATATATTTAGAAAATTTAACTGATATTAATTGAACTGAATACATTTTCTGGCAGACATAGGCAGACATCTCCAATTTGGTTTTCCCTGTCCAAAGGACGTTGTTCCAGAATCTTGTGGATTCTGCAAATTTTTAATTCAGCTTAATTTAGTTTTATTTACGTATGTATCACGACAGTTGCATTGAGGTGCTTTATACTGTAACATAAAGACCCTGCAATAATCCTGAGAAAACCCCAACAATCAGAAGATGCCCTGTTAGCAAGCATCTGGTGACCGGGGAAAAGAAAAACCATCAACAGGTAGAAACCTCCATTACTTGTTGTTCCTAGAGTATTTAAAAGTAGAATGGGAGGGAGAGCCTTCAGTTTTCAGGCCCCTCTTCTATGGAACCAGCTTCCAGTTTGGATTCGGGAGAGAGACACTATCTCTACTTTATGGTTCAGCTTAAAATTTCCTTTTCAACAAATCATATAGTTAGGGCTGGATCAGGTGACCCTGAATCCTCCCTTATTTATGCTGCAATAGACGTAGGCTGCCGGGGGATTCCCATGATGCATTGAGTTTTTCCTTTCCAGTCACCTTTCTCACTCACTGTGTATTAATAAACCTCTCTGCATCTGTTATTAATCTCTGTCTCTCTTCCACAGCATGTCTTTATCCTGCTTTTTTCTTCTCTAACCCCAACAGGTCACAGCAGATGGCCGCCCCTCCCTGAGCCTGGTTCTGCCGGAGGTTTCTTCCTGTTAAAAGGGAGTTTTTCCTTCCCACTGTCGCCAAAGTGCTTGCTCATAGAGGGTCATATGACTGTTGGGTTTTTCTCTGTATGTATTTGTGGTGGGCGTGGTTTGCAGTGCCGTGCGGACGCACCTGCACGGCATCCGCAATCACGCCCGCCTGTTAAAACACAGGGACTCAGGGGTTGGGGAGAGTTGTGGTGAGAAGTGTTCAATAAAAATTATGCAAATTGAAGCTCCATGGTCCCGCCATGCCTTATTCTCGCCACAGTATTATTGTACAATATAAAGCGCCTTGAGGGGACTGTTGTTGTGATCTGGCACTATATAAATAAAATTGAATTGAATTGAACTGAACTGAATCAGAAACAGGCTCAGGGAGGGGCAGCCATGGCTCCCATGAGCAGTTGAGGGTAACAAAAGACACACTGTGGAGGGCCAGATACTAAATGGTAAATGGCCTGTATTTATATAGCGCTTTACATATCAGTCATCCACCCATTCACACACTGGTGATGGCAAAGCTACATTGTAGCCACAGCTGCCCTGGGGCGCACTGACAGAGGCGAGGCTGCACTGGTCCCTCTGACCACCACCAGTAGGCAACGGGTGAAGTGTCTTGCCCAAGGACACAACGACCGGGACTGTTGGAGCCGAGGCTCGAACAGGCAACCTTCCGATTACAAGACGAACTGCCAACTCTCTGAGCCACGATCGCCCCAATACTAATAATACCTAATGATTAAATGCAGGGGGGGCACAGAGAGTGAATAAATGTGAGTGACGAAAAAAGGCTCAATCCAGAGTGTGAACTCCAAGCAGCTTAGGCCTATTGCAATGTAACTAAGGGAGGATTCAGGGTCAACTGATCTGGCCCTAACTGTTAGCCTTATCAAAAAGCAAATTTTAAAACCCAATCTTAACAGTAGAGATAGTGTCTGTCTCTCAAATTCAAACTGGAAGCTGGTTCCACAGAACAGGGGCCTGAGAACTGAAGGCTCTGCCTTCCCTTCTTTTTTTAAATACTCTAGGAACAACAAGTAAACTTGCAGTCTGAAAGTAAATCCACATATATAGAACACTATTGTAGAGTGCTCTACATATGATAATATGAGGTCCTGATTACTCAAGATATATGTAAGAAATATTTTAAAGGATTATTTTAAAAGGATTCTTTGAGAGACGAGGCTTTCTTCCTGGCAACCCCAAAACATTATATTGTTTTGTCTGTTTTTAATTGTAATGTTATGAACTTTAACATTTAGAAAGCTAACTGAAGTTTGTATAGTCTGAGCTTACCTTAAGTATGCAGCCTTTTCTGACTCCATGTGCATCTCTTAGCAGGTCAAAGTTGGACCGAGCAATCTCCACATTTTTTATACACCCCACGTAAGACCGGGATGCTACTTGTCGCCTAGCAACCAGAGAGATGGCATTCACAGTTGACAACACAGTTAACACAAACCTGTCCAGTTATATTATAATCACCTTTGTCTTCAAAAAAATCACCTGATTGGTCTGGAAGCAGGAAATCCACCAATGAAGATAGGGTCGAGATCAGAGCGGTTCAGGTCAGAGGCCTTTCCGGGAGAGTCCGCTTCCAACACTTCCTTCTCTGATGACTGGTCAGCTGCCATAATGGACAAGTAACCTGGCCACACAGCAAAATGTGAAATTTAGCAGCCTTAAGCAATGTGGACACAGAAGTAGCAGCAGGAGTTTTACTAGGAGTAATAGCAGTACCTTTGCGTTTGTTCCTCTGCAGTGTGATTTTGTACCAAACTCCAGTGTTGTACTTCCTGTTGGAGGTCAGCATCAGAGCACCAGAGCCAAGGTCAAAGGTCAAACGAACACGTCCCTCCACCAACTCCATGGATAGGAAATCTCTCTGTTGGTGACAGAAAGTGAGGTATGTGCACTTCTCCTTAACAACAAGAAGCCCTGCAAAGACTGTAAATGTGTGTACCGTACAGTGTTGTTGGAGGCCAGGTACAGCAGCAATCCGACCGGAGACAGCGTTTTAAACTGCAAAACAATGAACGTGGACGTAGACCGCAGAGACTTCTGGACCACTGAATAGCCAGACCCATCAAAGTGAAAGGAAGTTTCCTCTGCTTGGGGACTATGAGTGACACAAACTACAAGTCAGAATTTCCAAAGGGAATGTGCAAATTTAACAAACTGTGCATGTAACACATGTTTTTGTTGTGTGCATATAGGTGCTGCGTACACATAATATGTTAAAACTTGTGTGAGTACCTGCTGAAGCAGCCGCCACACTCTCCCTCTCTGTTGTCATAGTTCCAGAGTCCGATGTTCTGCTCATTTAATGAAACTTCACCCAAGCAGCCCTGGAAGGTGGTCGATCGCAGTGCTGCAGGCTGCTGAAGTCAAACAGACTCAGTTAGCCCTGCTTCACCTACACACACACTTACTTAACTGACGTGTCGCAATTTTACCTGTGAATGAGTTCCCAGCCCTCCGATGTACACAAAGCTGTTTTTGTCGATGTCTAAAACTCTAAAGGTTCCTGGTGATGTTGCTGTTACCGCTGGCAACAGAGCTGACTCAGAATCCAGCTGATGGACTGACAGTGCAACATGTGCCCCAAACCTGCCAGTATCATGACATTGTGACATACACAAACACAGCTGTAAGCCGATATTCACCTGCATCTTCAATTGTGTGATTAGTTGTGATTGTATAGTGTGTTTTTACCGTGTAGCATTGATCTTTGTCCATTTATTGTTGGTTATATCCAGTCCAGGAAACTTAAGTCGGGTGCTGCCCGAGCCCACATCCCACAGTAAAGAGACTTGTCCATTATGCATCTCAGCAGCCAAGAAGTCCATCTGAAGCAACAGCTCCACTTACAATGCAGAAAAAAACCATTTCTGTTTCTACTCATTAACAGCAAGTTATGTCTTTACCGTGGTGTTGCTGCCCAGGTAAAAGAGCAGGTTATCTGGACTGGTCGTCTTCACGATCAGATTCAGAGTATTGAAGTTACTGGATTGGATCGGTGGTCTGTAGGAACGAACACAGCCTCTGTCCGCTTGCAGTGCCACCTTGATCTGATGATATTACACCACAACACCATCATTATCAAGAGAATAATGTAAGGGCTTTATCTTAAAATGTAAAGTGCATGGAGATAACTGTTGCTGATAGAATCCTATCACTGTTTGCTGTTCATTTCTTTTCTGCTTAACAACCTACAGAGTTTTCTAGATATCTATACTCATTTTGGGACAGTGATAGAAACCAGTGTGCGTTTATTTACCGATGCTGCCTGTCTGCGGGCCTGATAGATCAGCTCTCGGATGTCAGACAAGTTTCTGCTCAGTGTTTCTCCTAACATTCTCATTGGCTTTACTCTGTCCATCAGATGCTGTGTACGGTACTCCGCCTCCTCCATCTTATGTTGCATCTCATTGGCTGAGCACACAGGAGACAGGAAGAGTTAGACTAAAGATTTGGATTTTTATGAAACCAATTCGTTTGCGTAAAATCTTAATGACAAACCTGCAGTCTGAGTAAGAGTCACCAGCTGACTGGTCTCCCTCAGGGTATTGTTAGTGTTTTCCACCAAAGAAGAAGAGTCCTTCAGCTGTGCACTGAGTCTCTGCAGCTGCTGCAGTGCCTCCTGCAACTTGGAGTGTGCCGCTGCAGCCTGAATCTGGGTCTGCTGCAGTGCCTCAGAAGAACCTGAAGGACAGGATTATTTTCACTGTTTCAATACATCGGTGCATTCATACGTCATGCATATCAGTCCTCTTACCATTTGAAAGGTTCTGTAGCGCTTTGACAGGCTGACGGAGAAGGAAGGTGGAGTTCTGAACACCGTCTCTGACAAGTCTAAGTCTGCTGTTTACCAAGGAAACATTCAGTTGCAGGTCTAAATAAAACAAAGAGGAAAAAGTCAAATTTCTCTTAAAAGTAGCTGTAACTTAGTCCACACATGGCTGATGTGGAATGACAGTGTATGTCACTGTTTAAATACAACATTATCACACCTTCAGCCGCACTGCTCATTCTTCGGCTTTCTTCCAAAATAGCAGAGGAAACTTCCAGCTTTGCTCTGCCTTCTTGTGACAGTGGCTGTTCTGACTGGACACTCTGAAATACAAATAAATGAAGGTGTTATACATTTGCATACCAACAGCCTCTCATTTACCCTACTGCACTGCTGTTTAAGGCTAAATACAGACGTACCATGTTTAAGGAGGCAGATGCTAGGGCAAGTGAAGCCATCTGATGGGCAGAGTCAACTCGTTCTGTGATGTCGCTGTCAAACTGAGCCAGCTGACTGCCGTTCTTAGACATGTTCCACACTGATGACAGAGAACTGAGAGAGAAGAGTTTTTATTCCAGTGGGAAAAAACAGCAGGAGCACACAAACAGAGGAAGAGAAACACAAAATACCTATGCAAGGAGCGAGCATAGGTCTGTAGCAGGTGGGCATGTTTCTCTGCACGGTAAACATTCTCCAGAGCATCAGTTTTCTTCAGCCCCATAACCAAACCATTCACCTGTTTTCTCAGAAGGGGGCGCCACTGATCCAGCTCAGCAGCCAACACCTCAACCTGCTGATCAGTGTGACATAATTATTACGGCAAGTGCCTGCTGGAAAGCTTTTTAAGCTATTATTAACTACTATAGTTTCTCTTACTTTGGTGTGGTTTGTTAACTCCTCAGTCAAACTGACAGCATCTTCAAGGAACAGCTGGCTGTCCTCCATTTGTGACTCCAAAGAGAGACATGCCACACTTAGGTTCTGATGGCCAGACTACAGAAAGAGAGAGACAGAGTAACAAAAACGCACCTTTGAATTTCAGAAGAATGCTAAACACAATACGCTAACTCCACACAAATTGGCCCCAGCCAACAGGAGATTGGTGTTGCTCAAAAACTAGTTAATGCATTTATGTATTTTTTATGTGGAGGTTAAATTATCAAGCTGTTCTAAAAGGTTCCTGAAAGGTCTTCAGGTGATCCAAACTGCACCAGGGACAGACTATAGGGACTAGACTATGATGCGCAACCATGTGGATCCTCTGCTTTGCAATTAGTCTCCAGTTTGGCTTTGAGCAGTTTTTTTGAGAGAAACCCTGAAGTTGGATAACCCAGTAATATCATTTCAGCCTGTGGTCTGTGTATGTGGACTTACCTGATATCGCTGCAGCAATGTGTGTGCAGTGTCCAGCAGAATGCTTGTTTCTATGTTTTGCTGCACTGCATCATTCAGCGTCGTGTTTGCATGTTGCAGTGTTTTAATGTCATCAGCAAGTAAAGTGGAGAGAGGGTTAAGCTTGTCGTCAGTGGCCACCGTGCTGGACAGGAAGTCGATCTGCACCGATTGAAAGAGAGACTCTGAAAGACTGGAGAGAGAGAGAGTATGTTACCGCTGTCCTTGTGTGTTTGTTTATCAACTATATTGATATATTGATGAAACAGACCTGAGTTCCTGATTGGCTACAGCCTCTGCAGCTGTTAGGTTTGCATCTTTGATGCTGTTTAATATGGACTCCACATCCTCCAGCAGATGCGTCTGATTGGCTGAACTGTGTTCTTCCTCTGCAGTCTGATTCAGGTGTGCTGCTTCCCTCTGAAGCACTACATCAATTACAATTTTCATGTTTGATTAAAAGCAACTTCTTTGTTGTCTTTGTTGCTTCAGTGGTGTCACTGATCATTCATTGTTCATCATTCTTATATTCTTTTGTTATTTACCTTTAATATTGTCTTGAAGTCTGCTGATGCCCTCCAACAGGAGTGCACCCTGGGAAAAGCTGTTGTTTGTGGATACGCCCACCATCTGCACATTGTTTGACAGACTTTTGATCTAGCCAATCAAGAGAAGGCAAAAATAAAACTCAACTCCATATGATTAGATTCACACTGTGCTTGTGTCACTCTTTTTTTGAAAATTTTAAAGGACCAGTCAGTTAACAGATGTGGAGAGTACAAAACTGGTGAAAGCTAGCTAGCAACTAGCTCTAAAATGACTTCTCCATGTTATCCACTAGGCCAGGACCCAGTACCTTCTTCTTGTATTTTACTTTTGTTGCACTTGCCTCAGACACATTTGACCAAAAATCTGAGTGAACATTTTCACATTGTTTGCAAAGTGTGATGTATTATAGAAAAACTAAAAGGGGTGAAAACACACAGAAAAGCCTACCTGCTGCTGTAGAGAGCCGAGCTCAGAGGTCAAATAATTTAGACCTTCCTCCACTCTGGACATAGACACCATAACAGAGTTGTTCTGTGAAGACACCACCTGGAGAGACATGTCATCATTAATTCTGTTTGTTGTACATCTTGACACGATCTACAACTTCATCACATTTTTGTACCTGCATTTCTCTGATCTGATTCTCCAGCAGCCACAAATGCCGGTATGATGACATGGCAATGGTACTCAGGTTGAAAAACAGGAAGTTATTTTGTAGCTCATCTAGGTCATCCAACAAGATCCCAGTACATTTGTCATCACAGGCTGGAAATAAAAAAGAACATGTTAGTCGCATGTCTCATTTTAATGTGTGTGTGTGTGTGTGTGTGTGTGTGTGTGTGTCTATTGTATTTACTCACACACGCACACGCCTTCCTGGAAGATGTTCCTCTCTTCACATTCATTACATGACTGACCTTTCACCCCTTCCTTACATTCACACTCTCCAGTCAGCATGTCACACAGTGAGTGGAGGGAGCCCCATGCACTGCAATTACACTGTGAACACACGCCGCCTGGTACTGATGGGTTACCATAGTAACCAACAGAACACCTGAAGGATGGCAGTGTGAAATCACAGCAAGGAATTTTTCACAACAAAAGTCATATTAATTAGATGGCGACTTCGGTCTATAACTAAGGGTTTAAAGACAGATGCGATGTAATAATCTCACCTCTCGCAGTATCTCCCTTCATAGCCAAGCTGACAGGCGGTGCAGCGGAAATCCCCTGCTGCTCCGTCCAAGATGCAGGTGGGACTAAAGCTGCACACATACAGAAAGAACAACATGTCAAAGTTTAATCAACTCAAACAAGATGAACTTCTTCTTCACTGTACCTGTTAAAACGATTAGTGCTCAATAACAAATATTAATACAGACCAATACCAAAATTATATATTAAATCCAGGCATTAATAAACATTTAATAATAGCACGTATGTTTGTATTTTGGACTGTTTGTCAGGTGAAACAAGTTTTTTAAAATTACTTTGTTATAATGTTTCCACTATTTGCTGTTTAGGAGCTGGGTCTAAAGGACACGTGCTTAACTTAGCTCATGTATCTTAGCAGCCTGTTATATAATAAGCATCATAGGCCTAATTAGGTTTATTTTGTATAATACCCATACCAACATGTCTAATTCCACCAGCATTTAACTGGGAAATTTTAAATCCTTTTCCTTTATCATAATTTTACACGTTTTAAGAATCATTAAGAAATGAGGCGCAGGAAGCTCGACGAAGGTGTGCACCTGTTGTTCAGCAGAGGGCATGCACACAGTGAGCAGTCGCCCTTGGAGCCTTTGACACTTCCATAATAACCTGAGGCACATTTCTCACAGCTCTGTCCACTGGTGTGATGCTTACAGTCCTGTGTGAAAAAATACAGACTCTAATAAATTCTTCAGTCTCTTGATATTCTGACTGTGGTTCTGGCTTCTTCTCTCAAATGCACGTATGAATCAGTGCTAGTGCGTTACCTGACACTGTCCCGTCTCAGCGTCGCATATTTCGCTGTGGTTGTTGCAGCGACATGGAACGCAGGGGCGAACAAACATCGACTTCTTGCTCTGGGATGACAACTCAGACTGAGGTTGACGGAAATAACCTACATCACAATCCTGTAGAAAGACACATGACAGAGGCAGAGATGTGTCAGGAAATGGCTTTAGTGATGGTAGCTGTAGTTAGGTGAACTGGGCCTCACTTTGCTTATTGTAAGAGAGAGGTGCACATTTCCTGCCAGCCAAACTCATAATTTGGTTCTTTAGGTTGTAGATGATTCAGCTGTGGGCACTTCCTCTCCCTTCGTACTGCAAAGGGAGAACTTTCTTTCTCTCTGCCATTAGCACATCCTGTCTGTTCATTTCTCTCTCCAACCTCTTCTGCTGCTGCACACTTCCCCTCCCATTCTATGTGAGTCCGTCCTTGGACTGGGAAGGATTTTTAGACTCAAAGATCTGTACAGTACAGTACAAACTTTCTTTATTTTATATTTGTTATAATTTTAACTTCTGCTTTATCTACCTCACATCCATACCTGTGACATAATCTGATTAACAGAAATGTCTACAGCCTGTGCAAGGATACTGGAACTTCTGATGAAACTCGGACAGAAACTAGCAGAAATCCACACAGTAAGTTTGAGCCCAGAACCTTCTTGCAGTAATACAAACCTTAACAATACAAATACAAATCTAAAAATACAAACATAGTTCGACAAAAGCAGGTATACTGTTTAAAAAGATTTTTTTATGTGCAATGATTTAGCATATCAAATGATAAAACTGAGAAAATTGAACACTTCCAAGAAAAATATTTCAATAAACTTTAAATATATCTCCCATCTGGGCTCTGAGAATACCAGTTCTAGACTTCTGCTGCTCCATTTTTGTATCATAGAAGATACAGATCAGTTGTTGAAAAGTCTGGAGTGCATGCAGCACCCAGACATGTCTATTGTAAAGCATTGCTGTTGCAACAGATGCAGTGTGCAGTTTAGCATTAGCTTGCTTAAATATAAACAAGGCTTTTCATGAAAATGATCTGGATGTGAAGTTTATGTTGCTGTAAAACCTCACTACACCTTTCAGCATTGATGTTGCCTGTCCAGATGTGTAAGCTACCAATTGGCACTATTAGAACAGTTTCTACTTTGTCTTACTCCATTTTGAATTTGGCCCAGAGAAGAACACAGATTTTAGATGTGTATGTATAGCTTCTTCTTTGTATGACACAGGTCACACATGAAGCATTTATAGTGATTTCTATGACAGAACCATGCTTATATGTAATGCAGTGGCACCTGAGGGGCATCCAGAATGGATTTTTGGGCTTATCCTTGCACACTTGTGATTCTTGAAATCTTTTGATGATATCATCTACTGTAAATGACGATCATTATTCACATTATTATTACTCGACAATTAGTAGACGCAGTTTTTTGGTCAACCTCTGCCTATTTAAACTTGTAGGAAAATGCCAATCTTTTTATGCCCAGTCATAGTGGTGAGTTGCTGCCACTAAACCTAATAGTTACAAACTGATCCTCCAGCTGTTTCTTTTCAGTGTTATTTACTTTCTCTCCTCACGTTGCCTCTATCCAAACATTTTTGAGGCATATTGCTGCAATCAAGTGCAAAATAAGCTAATATCTTTCATGAAATAAAGTGTGTTGTTTTTAACATTAGATGTTTCTACTGTTAATAAATTGTCTTCTGTTTTAATTTACATTTCACACAACAACCAAACTTTTTTGGAACTTGGGGTAAGTTACCTTTTCCTAAAAGTGAATAGAAATAGGTTTCAGCTTTTAGTTAAACTTGGCTAGCTAGCTTAATTCTCTTGAGTAAGTGCAGGTAAAGACCTCGTTAGTCTCAGTAGCCACAACCACAGAAAGGAAGAAAGGGTGCTTTACATGCTGCCCCGATTGTTGTAGCAGCACATGGTGATTACCTGACATGAGAGTCCAGTGTACCCAGGTGGACAGACACACGACTCAATCAGTTTGGCTATATTTCCTCTGACTTCTGACTCCTCCACCTCCACTGCCATTTCCATGGTAATGTTAGAGATCCTTAAAAAAGCACAAGAAATTACATCGGCAAAGCTGTGATGTTACAGTTACCATGATTTGTGGTCACAGACACGTAAAAACAATCTCCCGTGGAAGTAGCTCCCAGTTTAGATTCTTCATGGTCTTCTTTCTCCTGCTCCTTTTAGAAGTCACTAAACAGATCATCTGCCTTCATCTCTGTCCCTGCATCGTTCTCTGTCACACCAACCCTCTTCCTGTTCTCCCTCTCCATATTGTCTGAGATCTCCCCCTTTTTCTTCTTCCTGGCAACTCTGTCTTCAACATTATCCAGCCTGTGTAAACCATCTCAGCCTTGCCATTCTTACTTTGTCTCTAAATTGCTCATCCTGAGCTGTCTGTCAGCTATAGTCCTGTCCTGTCTGACTATATCTATATCTGACTTTTTTTTTCTGACACCCTTCTTTCTCTTCTCCTCAACCATAATCAGTTGTTAGTTGTTGTAGTGCAGTGTGTAGTACAGTGTTTACAAGTACCTGCTCTGCTGCAGTCTGGTACCATAAGATGCTTTGATGATGATGTACTCAATATTACTGAGGACGGACATGAAGTCAGCATGACTCACCGCCCTCTGTGACACCGAGTTAAAATACTTCCACTTGTGCTGTAATACACACAGACCACACATTCACTCTGAGCAGGTTTTCTTTCTAAACATCTCTTTCTTTATTTTAGCTTGATTCTGTACAGCTGTACCTCTGTAAGCCTGATGTCGTGTTGAGTCATGACACCATTGCTTGGGGCAACCATATCAGAGTATATGACAAGCTTCCTCAGAGTCCCGCCCCTCATTAGCACCTGAGGCTCCTGATTAGACAGTCCTGAGCCATCCTCAGCGTAAAAGGTGACAGTGTAAGAAAGCAGTCCACCATATGACAGTAGCTGGAAAGTGCAAACAACATAAATACACCATTAACCCTTTAAGACCTACCAGAAGCAAGTCTGCCAGAGCTCATCTTTATATTTTTACCTGCTGTAGTGCCATTTTTGGGAGCAGTTCAAGTTGTTATACATCAATATAACCGATAGAGCCCAAATTTAAATAATATGTAATCATTCAGTCCATAGTAACTACATAAAAAGCAAAAACGTGCAATAAACTACAAAGAAATAAAAAAATTTTTACATATATTTCTATTTAGAGAAATTTAAGAGGTTTATCCCTCAAAACTGTAAATACAAAAAAGTTGCACAAAATAGTTTCCAACCACAGGAAATTTAATTTGAGTTTCTTCATAGTTTTATTTTTCAGATACCCCAATTTGTATTTACTGCAGGAAAAACGAAAATAAATATTAAAATGCAAATTTGCAAGAAAAACAGCTTGTGCGTCAAAATAAAATATTTGCAGAAGTGCAATTCGAGTTCTAAGCATCCCAGAAACTAAAGAGAAAGGTATAAAGTCAAACATGACTTTTAAAAACACGAGAATAGACTTATTAAGCAGTGAAGGAAAAAAAACCCTACAATTTCTGCGAAAATGACATCACTTCCGGTTTCGGCCAGGAAATGGCGGACGTCGTGCTCATCCAATTTAGGAAGTGTTATGAGCAGCTGATCGGATCGGCAAAACGTGTTCCTGGAATATAATGTTTTTGTTGCTGCCAGTGGTTTTTGCGCAACTTTTGCAAAGCTTTCTGTGGAAGGAAACAGTGAGCTAGGAAAACTGATGGCATAAGATGTAAGTACAAACTCTCCGGTTTCATATGCAAAGAAAATTATTGCGCTGTCAGTTAGCAGATTGGGCTGAAGGTACAGTGGAAGTAATGAGACCTTATCAGGCATCAATTTGGAAAATAGTACCTGGTTTCCTTCAAA
>VUQR01012956.1:0-31041 GCA_015108515.1 Hemichromis elongatus | reverse complement strand
AACATGACTTTTAAAAACACGAGAATAGACTTATTAAGCAGTGAAGGAAAAAAAACCCTACAATTTCTGCGAAAATGACATCACTTCCGGTTTCGGCCAGGAAATGGCGGACGTTTTCATATGCAAAGAAAATTATTGCGCTGTCAGTTAGCAGATTGGGCTGAAGGTACAGTGGAAGTAATGAGACCTTATCAGGCATCAATTTGGAAAATAGTACCTGGTTTCCTTCAAACTGGGCAGAGAGCCTCCAGTAGAGCGGGCCTGTCAGCCCACTGGTGTTGAGGTGACGGGTGTCGAGCAGCATATCATTGCCCTGACGATACACTCCAGATACAGTACCCTGCAGGTTTGACTGACTGACCAATGACAGGAATGGGACAGTGGAGGAGTAAGCCAGGTACACCTGTATGAAGGGACAGCATGAGCGGGAACTCAATGGAACCTTCACTGTGTATGTGTTGATGCATAAGCCATCAATAATTATGCTAAATATGTGCTTACTGGTACTCTGGTCAGTCCTCCCTGTTCCTCACAGTCTCGGCTCAGTCCTGAACAGAAACACTGCAAACAACCATCTAGATTTTCAGCTGACAGACCGAACCAACCAGAAACACACTCTTCACAACGGCGGCCTGAGACCCCAGGCTGAAAAAATAGACACATATAGTCAAAGTCATATTTCACCATAAAAGAATTTCAGACAAACTGAGACGAACAAGAAAAGTTTATTAACTTTCTCAGTGCAATCAAACAGTTCAAGCTGGAAGCAGTGCAGCACTGCCCGCCTCGATGCTACTAATGAAGGAAAGTCTGTCCAAATAAGCAGTTTTTGAAACTGTTTTGCATGATTTTGGAATATGGAACGTCTCATTATTATCTTAAACAGGACCATCACTGTTATGATGATTTCTCTAAACCAGAACTTATATATAACAAACAGCTTGCACATTACCTTGCACACACATTTTCCAGTGTTTTGGCAGGAACACACCCCCAAGGTAGTGTTGCAAAAGGTCTCCGCTGTGCCTGCCATGTCACAGCCACAGGCTGAGCATGCTGGGTACCCATAGTAACCAGGTGCGCACTGGTCACATGACCTGCCGAAGAACCCCTCTTTGCACAAACATTGTCCATTGGTCAGGTCACACTGGGGGGAGGAGCTTCCTGCTTCACTGCACCTGCAAGGCTAAACGGACAACACAGAGTTAAGCTGTCTCACAAGTGTAAGTTGTCTCTTGGTGTGTGTGTGTGTGTGTGTGTGTGTGTGTGTTACCTTGCAGCCTGTAGTGGGGTTATGCCCCCAGTAATTTTTTACACACTTATTGCAGGTCTCTCCCTCTGTGTGGGTGGGACAGACGCACTCTCCATTCTCAGGGTTACAGTTCCCACCAGTGTGATCACAGGAGCATGCTGGGAGAAGAAATCAACAGCCAATTAAAAAACAGAAAGGTCACCAAATCAGCAGGAAGACTTGTAGCTTACACAGTTTATACCTATGCAGCCTTTGTCATGGAAACCATAGTAACCCCTACTGCAGCGGTCACATTTGTCTCCAGTCACACCCTCTACACACTGGCACTGCCCCTCCTTATCACATGATTCAAAGAGAGATCCTGATTTGTTGCAGCCACAAGGCATGCAGCCATGGCTGCTTTGCAGTCCGTAGAATCCCGACTGAAAAAGAATAAAATATGAATAAAAATAACTATATGAATAACAGAGACAGAACAGAACGAGTGTATGCCACACATGCATGTGTGTGTGTCTCTGACCTTGCAGTGGTTACAGGTGCGTCCTGTCACATTCTCTCTGCAGAAACACTGGCCTGTTGTGACATTACATTGACTGGAAAAGGCCCCGTTGACATCACAGTCACACTCTGAAAGAAAGCCGCAGTGTCAGTCAATAATGACGTGAAACCTCCGTTTCTTACCTGTTAACAGTCCAGGTCATGTGACATCTGCTCTAGAACAGTAAACAATAAACAATTGTTTACTTTTTAATTGACAAATAGCACAGCTTATAAAAGCTTTTGTGCTTTTGATAGTTGTCATCTCTCTGTGCTTTATATTCCGTCTTCTTTCCCCTCACTCCCAACGATTTGCAGCAGCCCCACGTGTATGTTTCTCCTTACAGGGGGTTCTTCCTCTCTACAGCAAAGGTAACGCTGCTGGAATATACAGTTCCCTGTGAAATGCTAACAAAATAAGACTGAATTTGGCTACTTTTTTGTATTTGGGAAATCAAAATTGAAATGTAAGAGTTGTGCAGACGAGAATGACTGCAAATCTCAACTCATTTCATAGTTGAGAAAGAAGGAAAAATATAGTGCTATAAATTATCAACATAGTGCAGTTTGATTATGTCACCGCCAGATAGCAATATACGCAATTACAAGTACGGATACACACAGTCACAGACAGTCATGTGACAGCAGAACAAAGAGGCCAGAGGTCGAATCTAATCTGGATTTGAAAAGATCAACATTTCAAACAAAGGCAGCGAGTGTTCCTCTGTGTAAGCATTTCTGAGTGTGCCTGAGTGGGTGTTTCTGTGCATATTTGTGTTTCTGTGACTTTTTAACACACTGACTTCATTTTCCAGACTAAAACCCCTTTTTTATTTCACTATAACCCATTCTTCTTATTTAAACTATTAATGTGTTTTGTGTTTAACGTATTTAGTGTTTTTCTCTGATGGTGAAGACGGAGAGGTCTAGACTTTTCCTTGCCTGTGAGTCTGCTAGGGTCTGAGGGACATAAATTTCATTACTGAGAGCGTGAGCGTCCATGCAGAGGACTGTGGACTAATCCTTGGAGCCTTTACATTACAATACACAACTTTGCATGGGCCTCTATAACAGGAACGACTCAACAGACTGTGTCCATGTTCATGACAGAGTATAATCAAGGCTTTAGAGCCCCCTTTCAGCAGAAGGAAACCTCAGGCAGAGCCAGGCTCAGGGAACGGGAGTGATCTACCATGACTGGCTGTGGCTGAAAGGAAAAGATGAGAAAAAAGGACAAAACACAATCTATGGGAAAAGAGAAAACCAGAAGAAATGCTTAATGCATCATAGGAATTCTGCTGCACCACATCGGTGGCTTTCACGCAGGCGGTGACGTCACCACAGCTACAGTATGTACCATTTATAGGAGATTATGTATTGGAATTTCAGGAGCGGGATCACACCGCCGAACACACTCCTTCTGGTTCTCATCTATATATATCCCCCCAGTTCAGCAAGCTGTTCATTCTTGTTTAGGTGCCCCTCCCTCCCTCCCGTTTTCAATTCTTTAACTTCTTCACTTCTATTTAGTACATGGTCACAGTGGAAGTCATTGATCACTAACATTTAGCGTGAGAAAAATGGTAAAATGGCCCAGTTCACCATTAAGTATGTATCGTTATTGATGTCATAGCAGGTATGTGTGACGTACCCCGACAGTCCTTGGCGTGCACAGCGTCTCCATAGTACCCAGGCCGACACAACTCGCAGTGTCTCCCTGCTGTGTTGCCGAGGCAACGCAAGCATTCCCCAGTGACAGTATCACAGTGTCCCGCTTCACTGATGTCCACATTACCATTACACTCACAGCGAATGCAGCTCCCACCCACTACCTGTGGGTTTCCATAGAAACCACTAGCACACCTGAAGACACAAACCCAAGTGTTATACTGGGTTCATCAGTTTATTATTGGGTTGATCAGCTTCTCAATCGTCCTTACATCTCACACTTGGTTCCAGTGTACCCATCCTGACACTGGTCACATAGTACCTGTCCAGACGCATCCAACACACAAGTGGCACTGAACCTAAGGCACAGAGGTATTATTACACACTATCCCTACCAATAAACTTTATTTAGCTCGAATGAGGTCCAATAAGGCAAACCTGTTAGACAGTTCTGTCAGAGGACATGGACACAACTGACAGTCATCTGCTGTTCCCTCTGTAGCATCACCATAGAAACCCTGAAGACACTGATCACAATGAGGACCAGTGGTGTTGTGGGTACAACCCTGAAAAAGTTAGACGTTAGAAGAAAGCTAGATCAGAAAAGGGTCATAGAGAGAGAGAGAGAGAGAGATGACCACATGGTAACAGGGATTGAACCACGTGTCAGAACAGCAGGTGAGAAAACTGTTTTTGATTGTTCTGATTGTGACATGACTCACCACACAAACTCCACTGATGTCACACTCAGTGGCGTGATCATTACATTCACACTGCATACAGTTGCCTCCAAACAGGATTCCACCCACTCTGTAGAAACCTGGTAGACATGACTAAAGCACAAAAATGCACAACAATCACACGAACAGTTAGGTATGGAAATGTTATTATTGAAGGATGTACTTCAAAATGAATCTCAAACTTACTCTGGGCTTAATTGATTAGGAAAGTAAGGGGCTGAGTGTAAAATAGTGTAAACTACTCTGTGGTAAGGAAGTATTTTTTTATTCTGTCCCTTTTAATGTTAAAATTCAGCATTTCAATAGCATCCAAAATTATGAAAATTTTTTTGTCTTAAATAAATTACCTCACAGGAAGTGCCACTGTAACCCCACGGGCATTCACATGTCTCCACAGCAAGTGCTTGAACCTCAGAATGCGAGTTTGGGTCACCACTGTCCAGAGAGATGGAGCTGAGGCTGTGATAGACAGAGACAGTCAATATTCCATCTTCAGTAGAGTGCAGCAGCGTTCATGCTGATGTTTGGCTGCTCTTGCAGAATCATGCTGGGGAAATGACTCGATTGGACTCATGGTTCTGGGTGAGGGCATCTCAGCACCCGAGTCTTTTGAATCTCCAACTCAGCCTTAGATAAGTGATTTGACCGTATGTAAACAGATTACTTTTCCTCACCGTATCGGTCCACTGGCGGAGGTATTCAGGTAAACTCTGACAACCAGTGACGTCACATCAGCAAGAACCAATAGCAGGTCATCTCGGGTAACATGACTGCCTGTTTGGTCGTACGCAAATTGCTGCCAGACCATTGGCACACTAACCAATTGCTCAGTCAGTGTAGAAAGGGAGAGTGGGAGAGGACGGGAAAGACGAAGAGCCAAACCATTACCCTGGAAATGAGAGAGTTCCTTCAGTCTGGATCTTGAAGTCTTTCAAAAGACCACTACTATGTTTTCAATATAAAACATGCCCTATGGAAATGTAGATGTGTCTAACATACAAAACTATAGCAATCAAAGTAGTGACCTAATCATAGGTTTGTTCTCACCTTGATAAAGATGTCACAGTGGGCAGACAGGGTGGGGTTTTCTAAATCAAATGGAGCATCATAAACCACAAAGTAGTTCAGGAAACCTCCATAAGACAACAGCTACGGACACAGACAGAGAGAAGTCAGAAACAGTAGATGGCGAGACTGACATGTGTTTGGCATAATGAGCAAGTATGGAAATGGTAGCTTGCCTTGTTGCCAAGGAAACTTTGGGGTGCTGCCCACCACAGCATTTGTTGGTGGGTGGCACCAGAGGAGATGTTGCTATGAATGGGTATCTCATTGCTGTGAAATGCAGGAGGGTTGGTGACTGTTTCAGAGGGGAAGAGCCAAGCTTCTGCAGTAACCACCTGAAAAACAACAACCCATCATAATTAGAGGTTCTTCGTGATGTAGGGATGCAATATGGTGCTGTTACTTGAATACAGGTATTTATTACCTGCCCTATGGACAAGCCAGAGCTCTCACAGACATCAGACACACCAAAGCAGAAGCAGCTGGTACATCCGAGAGCATTGCTCTCCTGAAGGTTAAAAAAACCTGGCTTGCACAGATCACAGTGAGCTCCCATCACATTCTCCTGAGGATGAGAGAACAGGTGAGGTTAAGGATCAGGTGAAACACCGGAAAGCAGGTTAGATACTGAAGAGCAGGTGGTGTTTACCTTGCAGATGCAGGGGCTGCATGGGTCAGTGTTGATGCTGCCTGACAGGTTACACTCACAGCGAACACACTGAGGAAAATCTCTGTATCCAAACGCACAATGGTCACACTGTTGACCTGCAAACCCCTCCTTACACATGCACTGACCTAAAAGCACACACCACACACACACACACATACAAGAAATATAGTTATACTGCAAAAAAACTGCAAAACAACAACAATACTTCTGCTACTACTACTACTACTACTACTACTACTACTAATAATAATAATATAGTGACCTGGCTGTGTGTTGTCTCTGGCGCAGACTGAAGACTTTGAGCCTCTCAGATCACATTTACATTCAACACATGGAAAGTCTGAATATGGAGAAACCTACAGACACACACACACACAGATCATGCAGAGAGACATTCTGAGTCAGTATCTATATACGCTGTAGTATTAATTGCTGCATTATGTCAATAACTTTAGCCAGTTTGTAGTATTGCTTATATGTCAGTACCTCCGCAGGTCTGTAGTATCCATCTTTGCAGGTCTCACAGTTGATGCCAGCTGTGTTTTGCTGACAGTTCAAACAAACTCCACCTCCCTGACGAACACCGCGAGTGTTTAAACTCAAAGAGAGGTCAGAGATGGTTTGATTGTAGTAACAGTCATCTGCTTTATTGTGACAGTTACATTCTGAGAGACAAACAGAGACAGATTAACAAATAGCATGCAGAAGTTGACAGAAATGGTACTCAGTGTGCTTACGGGTGTTTCTTACTTTCACACGTGTTTCCATCGGAGATGGTCCCTGGCTGCCATGGCTGCTGATGGTAACCTGGGCAACATTCGTTACAGCTTTCTCCACAAGTATTGTGTTCACATACACACTGAAGCTTCTGTATGCACACACACACACACACATATAATTCACCTGGTGAAAACACCATACATATGTTATAATACACAGGTGCTCAGGCGTTTGCGTTACCTTGCTAACAGGGTCAAGTGGGCAGCTCTGTGCGTGTCCGTAGCAGATACACATCCCACCCACAGAGATGTCTTTGATGGAATAATAATACTGAGAAATATGGTAATAAAAAAGGTATCAGAATGCACGAGTCAGTTTATTGGTCAAAAATCCCTTTGCAACTTTTTGCAGCCTTTCTCACCCTCCGAGTGACAATGGGGTCAATGTCTCGGGGATCGCGAGCACTCAGGGTCATCAGGTCGGCATTCAGTGTTCGGATTCGCTGAAGTCTCAGTCTGATGTAACGCGCCGACGTAAAGTTCAGCAGATCTGAGGTTAAATCATCGGCTCCAGGTCGGCCATTAATTAGGGAGGTATGGATCTGAGAGACAGGAAGAGGCACAAGAAGAAGAAGAAAGGTCAGAGAGAGACAGACGCTGATCAGAAAGGGAGATGGAAAACACGAGCAGAGCAAGAGCAAGCCTCACCTCTCCATGCTCTAGTGGGTTTAATCTGGAATAATAAGATGTACAGATGACCTCTGTATCACTCTTATAGGTTGGTGGTCCCAGTCGTGGTGTGATGTTGTAGCGATATAAACACTCAGAGTCACTGATGGCATAAAATTGCCAGGGCTCAAAGGACACTCCATCCAGAGACCGCTCTAGGATCCAATTACCTGAGAAACAGACAGATCAGAATAGCAAACATGAAAAGACGTCTTAAATATTTTCTTTGTGGTCATGTCTCTCTAAACAGACAGTACATGGGCCAGTCTCACCTGGTCGAGGAGAATTAGCGGCCTTAATTATGATGTACGCGATCTGAAAAACCTGGAAAGAAAAAAAAATTAAACTGAAAAATTTACTCAAAGACGTTGAGTTAAGAACAGAGGATACTGGAACTGTTCATCTGGTTAATGTGTTCCTCTGTACTTTTATTGTTCACTTTGGTCATTAGAAGAAAAACATCAGTTTTATTTATAAAGCACCATTCCACATCAACAGTCACCTTAAGGTGCCTTATTTCAAGATGACCCACTTTGAGCAAGTGACTGGTGAAAGTAGGAAGGAAAAACTCATTGTTAACAGGAAGAAACTTCCAGCAGAACCAGGCTAACCAGGCTTTCTACCAAAAGATTTTGAAGGAAAATGTCAAGTGTGCGTGGCTTACAATGACGATGATGAATTGTTAACTGTTTGAAAACTAAGTAAAGTCATGAATCGGTCTATAATGAAGAATTAAGCAATAGCTTGTTAAGTAATGGTTTGATTACTAGGCCCGTAAAACCCTGCTGTAAGTAGCTTGTTAATAAAGATATATTAATCATATTTAAAACTGAGGTATTAATTAATGGGGTCTCAACAGAATATTGATGGTTTGGAAAAAGACATTATTGAAGTTAACTCAGAAAGATTGATTGGAGAGAAAGAGTCTAAGTAAATATCAGTAGATATTGGAGTTGCTGTCCTTCATATTTTTCCTATCATTGGTTAATTTTTTATCTGTAATCATTCTTTGTGTTTTAGTCTGTGTGGGTCTCACTTGTGTCTGTGTCAAAGTGTTACCTGTTACCTGTTTCAAATCCAGTGTGATGGTAATCCAGTGAAACTGTTGTCCATTCTTGATACTTGGACTTTGCCACCACTGATTGGTTCCATCAATAGCAAATGTGATTGGATGACGTTCTGCACACAGAGATGAATACTGTAGTAGTGCACCAGAGATTTATCACAAAGTGCAAATGATATTTTACTGATGCTGTAAAAAGTTCAATTTGAAGGTAAAATGTGAATTTATTTGGAAAATTTGAAGTGAACTGTGTGATTCTGGTTCTAGATTAAAGCAAACTGGATACTGGTCTCGTACCTCTGGACAGAACGGAGTTGGCATCACATTTGAGACAGTGTGGGTTCTTGATCCTCCGTCCTGGAACGTGCTCCACCAGTTTGCAGTAAACTTCAGGTTCTGGGTCTCCACATGTTGCATTACTGCTGATTATAGCATTACTGGCCAGATTCAATATGGCAGGAAACAGACCTGTAGTACAGTTACATTAGAATGGTATAAGGGGAGACAATAGTCAACTGATGAATTAATGAATGAATAAATTAGTTCAGGTCTTTTTACCGGTATGCTCTTAGAGGAGTCACTGTCTAAAACCTCATTGTTACTCCTGTGAGATCATGAGCTGAATTTGTAATAAAAAGACAATTCTAAAAGGTTTACTCTATAACCTTTAATTTGAAACCTCCTCAGAGCAGAAAAAATATTTGCATATTTAGGTGAGCGGCCTCAGTGGATCTTAGTGATTACATCTCCAGGCCTCAAAGTCTCAATATATTGGACTCATAAACAAAGATGCTCCTGAAACTCCTAGTGGTTCATAAAAACCCATCTACCCCCACAGCCTACAGCCCCACAGCCCTACCACACACGGTCCTACCACCTCACCAATTAAACACAAACACAGTCTATTGACTCAGCTGCGGTTTCCGACTGAGATTCTCACTGTGTTCGTTAAAAGTCTGAATTTTAGAGCCATGGGACTTCTAAACTGATACAGTCTGCATAGGTTTTTAGTATCAAACAAAAAACACGAAAAAACCAACATGCCTGGAACACAACATGTTACAGATTTTAAAAAAAAAACATGTTTGCTGTTTGAAAAACAGCCTGAGTCAGAGCTCAAAGGTTGATCTGTTTTTTTTCCAACTAACTCATTCTTCAGTGTCTTGGTTGTTTTTCTTCACCTTAAACACAATCCAATTAGCCTACACACACGTGTGTGTGTGTGTGTGTGTGTGTGTAAACCATAGTTCAAATTCAGGTGTTTTTTATCGACAATGTTCAGACAGATAGTGAAGAATGAAGATATATCATTGGGTCTGGTTGGAGCTAACTGTCACAAATATTACACTATTGTGCTGCTGCTGCAGATACCTTGCAGTCATCGGTTATTGTTTAGCAATTATTTTTAATTGTCATTTTTATACACACATATATATTCTACATGCAAAACATTACATCTGACTGTTTGTGTGTTGGAATGTGTTAAGTCAGCCATTTTAGCTTCAGGATGACCTGTCACCCTTCCCCCAACACACACACACACACACACACACACACACACACACACACACACACACACACACTGTTCCACTGATTCATTCATGAGCCAGTGATAAGAGAAGTAAAGGAGCATGCCTAAACAGATTCAAGGTAATGAATATGATGATAAAGACAACATCACAGGTGCTCAAGCTTTAATCCAGATCAGATTTCCAGATAATTGACCTCTGCTGGAAAAGTGGAGCTTAATCCCAAAGTTATTTGTCCCGAATCTGCTGATTGAAACTACACCCTGGAAAATGTACAAAAAGAGGTCAGCGTGCATGAAATGTTCCATAAATCAGAACAAACTGACCCTGACTGGAGACGATACAAAGATAACAATAGCATGTTCATTACACTTACACTATTCAAAATACCTACGGTGCATAAAGAATCAAGGACTCAAAGATGTGCATGTGGTTTGTTTTATCAGTAACACACACACACAGCTGAAGGGGAAACGTACTCTAAGCTATAGCAGAGTTCTTGTGTCTGCAGCACTCAAACTATTTTGGGAAACAAGAAAAAAAGTTCATTCTACTTAAATCATCGACATTAGAGCCAGCTCTAATATGCTGATCAGGCTGCAGAGCTGAGATGGGTGCTTAAACAGACGTGTGATGGAAACCCTAAAAATAAACACTGTTTCAGTGTTCCTCTCTGGGAAGAACAAATGGTCAATTTAAGATATCTGGAATCTGTAAAGTTATTTGAGAATAAGAATTCAAAGCAGCTGTTAGAAGTCAGCAAAGTTTTTAAAAAGGTGTCTCACCTCTCTGCTGAGCGGCGGCTTGCCACATCAACAACAAAAGCAGCAGGAGTTTCATCCTTGCTCACACCCTGGAGTCAAATCTGAGTGTCGCTGTTATTTCACGAGTGTTTGCTCCATGCAGCACAACTAGAATTAACTGGTAGAATCAATGTGGCTCATAGGAATGCTTGCTGCAGAGTGCATGAACACCACAGTGACTCAAACTCACACTACCCCTCCCCCTAACCCCTTTCTCATTCATTCAGCCCAAAAGGGCTTGTATGGTGTGGGGGGATGTACCATTTGATCTTTGGGGGTGGGTGGTAAGGGCCTTTTTCTTTTTCAACTTTTTTAAGCATTAATATAAACAACAAAAGAGAAACTGTAAAATGGCTTTGCTTCATTTTGGGATGTTTTTATTTATTTTGTATTAAATTTTTTTGGCTGATGTTTACACGATGTTTTAGTTTACTGGGTCCTGCAGGATTTCATTTCAGTTCTATACATTACACAGAATTAAAGCAACACAGCTGCTTCAAAAATCCCTGATGTGAGATAAAAATCACACAGTTCAGTATCAGCAGTTCTGATTTAATGTGCACTTCGAGTGCTTTGGTCATGAGACTTTAAAAGAGCAACTACAATATTAGCATATTGAACAACTATGTAAGTTAACACACTTATCAAATTCATAGCCCTGCCAATAAGGCACAGAGAATCTGACAGACACTAAATAAGAATGTGGGAAATCCAAAGATGATGCTACTGGAAACTTTAGGCCCTCTGCACACAGAGGTCCGAGGGATCTTCCAGGAATGCTGACGCTATTTTCTAGGGAACTGATTGGTCAGTACACAGTGATTTCAAACCTGCTTATCTTTAGTCTGGAATATAACCTGCTCTGGAGCAGATAAGGTTTGCAGCATAAATTATACCCTAATATGATGCAAACCCCCTTCATAGTACAGAAAACCTTAGGTTAACCCTGAAGTCACCAAGATAAGACCAAAAGCTGCTTCAGCCCCCAGGTCATTTACACCTATCAGTGACTGCCACTGAGTCAGCAGGTTCTAGAGCTTTGAATTAAAAATAAAACATGAGAAGAATTATTACAGTGTAAAGAGCCGAAGAGAAGAGTTTTACATTTCCTAATTTAAACTGAAAGGAGGAAAAGGTTAAATTGCATTTAAACAGCAGCCTGTTCCTTTAACTGCCCCCCTTCATCCCAGAAGCCCAAAGCATTGTCTTCTTAGCTGGACAGGCAGACTGTACCATCTATCAGGGGGTACTACTATATCATTCAGGTTTCTTTTTTTTCTTTTTGTTTCACCAGTTTAATCTCTTTTCACTTTTTTGATAAAAAAAACTCAAACAAATCAAAGCAAAATACATAAAAAGTATCCTTTCACATGTTAAACTGACCTACATACTCTGTTACTTCATTTGCCTTTTAGATTACTAGACAAAGTGAAAAGGTTATCTTGAAGATGCCAACATGTGTTAGTGCTACCAGAGGAAGTTGATTGAAACTTAATACTATGTTTTACATTTCTGTAACTTTGAGAATGTTACAGGTGAGCAAAGGAAAAACATATATACATGTTACATTTCTCTGTTTGTGTTTTTACTGTTTATATTTCCTCCACAATTTCTCTCCATGTTTCACACAACCATCATCTGATTATTACTGTTTTGGTACCTGCCAATAATACTTATTATTAGTATTATTGCATTATTGCATTAATAGTAGGTATTTGTCTTTCACAACATTTCACAACTTGTCAAGGTTTTTTAATGGTTTATCTGTATAAAGTTCTGCTGGCTTGGAACATTTCTATGACTCTGCTGATAAAAGTTTTAGGACCCCTGAACGGGACTGCTGACACGAGACACAACCATAACCCCAAGAAGGGGCGCCATAAAGAGGTGGAGGGTTAGGATGATTCTAAGGGCCCAGGCTGAGGAAGGGCCCAGAAGACCAGATCCCTTTTTTTTCTTATAAATGTTATAATAATAAATGTTCTCCCTTTTATGTAAACAAGTACATATTTTCATAGTTTTTTCTTGTATTTGTAGGCTTTGTACTCATCTTTAGATATTTTAACTATGCAATGTGTGAAGTATCTTTCTTAAAGTATACAGGGTAAGTTTATTGGGTTTATTTTATCTGTGAAAAATGTGGAGGGCCCAGAAATTTTGGTTTCCATAGGGCCTGAAATTATGAGGGTTTTTTTTTTCTTCTGTTTATCAATCTTTGAACAAGCTTTAACAAATCTGTCACATATGATTAACTGTAAAATGATGAGTCTGTGATAGCTCAGATGTCTAGATGTCTGCTCTTGTCTGAGTCATGACACTGCCCTTAGGTAGTGAGTGTTGCATCAGTCACAGCTCAGCATGGCGGATTAGAATGTGATTCGTGTAGATCGTTCTGACAGTGCTGGAAGGCAATTAAAATATGTGAATAAAAAGACACAGAGCTGCGTTTTTGGGGGGAGTTAGTATTGAAGATATGCATTGATTTACTTTAGTTTTTATATGACAGTAAAGTTAAAACTATGTAAATATATGAAAGAAATATTAGAGGATTCATGTTAACAGAAGGCTTTACCTGCCTTCTTGACATATTTTAACCTTGTAACAAAAATGAAAAAACAAATCCAGTTCTTCCACTGCCCAAACCCCCCCCCCAAAACTGACCACTTTAAAGCAAACTGACAATAACATTTCATGGTTTTTGCTCCTTCTTGCATTCTCTGCCTTCTGTGCTCCTTCCTGACCTAAGAAAAAAAGGATCTGGTAAAAGAACCATTAGCTGCTGGAGGAATTCTATCAGAACTGTTCCTTTAGTTTACCTAGCAACAAATAACTTCCTCATGCTGCACATACAGTTTGACAATTAGTTTGATCACTTACAAAAAAAAAGAAAGAAAAAGAAACAGTCTCTAGTTTTGTGGTAGTTTTATTTTAATGGAGAGAAACAAAACATCATCCAAAAATCCAGAAAACAAAAAAACGCAATACATAAAAGTTACAAATCAAGTTTGCATGTGATTAAGAAAAACTATTTGATCCCCTGCAGTCCAAAAACAAGTCTGGCTCCAACAGATTGGCTGTGTGTCCATTAGGCACTTAGATTACAATCAGTCAATCAATAGCAGACAGAGCTGTCTGCAGAGCTGTTCAAGGACATCAGCAACAAGACTGGAGACCTGCACAAACCTGCACAAAGCTACAGGACATCAGCAGGAAGCTTGGTGAGAATGTGACCACTGAAATCTAGAATGACCATTTGTCTGGAGTTCTATGCAAGATCTTAGCTCACAGGATAATGATGATCATGATAAAGGTTGTGGATCAGCCCCAAACTGTGCCATTATGGATTATGTCTTGTCTTAAGTTTTCCAGTAAACATCTACACAAACATCTTTATCACTGCTGAAATGTGTGATCCAATAAAACAAATGTAATATGCAAAACTCTCATTAATGATATTTAAAGTGTGTTGTTTGGTTTTTTTGACACATTTATTTGTCACCATGTCAAAAAATAAGTGTGGTTTGTGACATCAACTCATCAGCAGGTGAGTAAGGTTGATTTAGCAGCGTTCTGGTTTACAAAGAGCACCTGATATAAAAACGACTGACCACACCATTGCATTTTTTTAATTATACATTTATTATAACACAGTATTATAGCATAGAAAAGCTTTAGTAATGGTGTATGTGTGAGTGACAGAGACAAAGAAAGAGGGCATCCTCTCAACTGGTCCAGGTGAGTCTGAATCCTGAAGGCAGGGTGGAGTACTGGCCTTGGAAAACAACATAGACTTGGTGGGAGGTGGCTGTGAATGGAGCAATGTTGGTTTCCTGATCAAACAACACGGAAAGAGGAGAAATTTACATTTTTATACTGAAACTATCAACATTTTAACTCTATATAACTCTAAATAGTTAAGAAACAGGAAAAAACAACAACAACACATTACCAATGATAGTTACCAATCTATAATGTTTGTGCTTTATTTTGACAAAGAATTTAAAGTAAGCATTATATGTATATGGAAATACACACAGTATGGCTCTAAATACTGAATAACAAACCTGCATGAAACGGGAAATGGACCTGCCAAATTATATAATTTTTGCATGACACCATAATCTATTGTAAAATGAATAGGTAGATAAGTACTCTAATTATCTTAAGACATTTCATAGTCTTTTGAGAGTGCCTATAGATAGGCAGTTTGACTAGTGGTATGTCAGCTTTTATATAGATGCATGCTCAATAATCCAGGTAAGGGAATCATTGCTCGTTGCACGTTTCCCAGTCTTATAAACAGAGCAGTTGGACAATGACTGTAACTAGCAAAAGCACCTAAATATGAGACATTAGTTCAGTTTCACGACTGTTAATATTCAATTTGTCCTCACCACTGATGGCTACATGTACTATTCACAGAGATGTAATGATTCAGTTGGTGAAAGATGGACTTTCGAAACATGTTACTTTGGTACAACATGTATTAGGGTTTGAAAGTAACAGACGCTGTGTTTTGAAAACATGTATCTGATTTGTTTTGATACTGTTATCCTGGTGCTTGATGTTTTTGGAGTTTTGATAAATTTGTGTTCTGGACATGATTAGCCACCATAAAGACTTTGTCAGCTACATACAACAGAGGATGAACCCAGTAAGTTCAGTGATTATTAGGACTTAACCCCAAGTCATCAATTTATAACGTATTTAGTGACTATAAGTGGATCTGTTACAGATGCAGTGACACAACTTCCAAACTACAACATTGCCGATGGAAAAAATGTATTCCTAATAGTTTATTACTACATTTTTAATCCCCGGAACAGACTCATATAACCCTTTTTTGTGAAACTCTTGTAATGCTCTTTAAATAATAGCATTATTATTTCACACAGGTCAATAATAAAGTCAACACCAAACACTGGATGTCAGAGGTTTGAATAGGACATGTTTCACTTGTCTCTTCCTGCTGAGCTTTTAATCACTCGTACCAAACGCTAAATCTGTGCAATTTTTCTGGCATATGCAATGCAATAAAATGTATAAAAACCAGATTACATCAAGATTACAATAATGCTGTTTAACATACCACACCACAGTAAGGTCCAACAAGTTGTGAAGAGGTATCTGGGCCATCATACAACTTCAAGAAGTTGTTCTGACAATCTCCAGGATCATCAATACTGATCTGGGTAAAGATAACGGTCACCACACGGCCTCTTGGTGCCATGATGCCCCATTCACAGTGGGTGTTATTGGGATAGGTTCCAGGGTAGTTTGGACTTGCGAATGACCCTTGGTCTCCAAAAAGAGTGCCACCACAACCTAGTTAAAAAAAAGACAGGATTAACAGAGTGAACAATCTACTTCTTTCTTCTGAAAAATATCCTGTTGTTCATAAACAGAGCAGGCTTTAACATCCTAAATACATGTTGAATTAAAAGCTTAAAGGAGGAATTTCAAATGTACATAGGAGTAAAAGTAATACTAAAAAATCCTGTTTAGTTGGTCATACCCTGATATTTTATAGGAGCTGCTTAAAAATGATATTTTATTCAGTTTAGTTCTGACCTTGAGGGGAGGATGTCCATGTGGCATCAAAGCCATCTCGAGAAAGCGAAAAGTCAGTTTTGAAGCGTAAGTAGAGTTGGTTGGATTGTGGGAAGACGGGGCTTGGCAGAGTGCTTCCACAGAACTTGCCAATCAGTGGTGAGTCTGCAGTACTGCCGTTACGGATCTGAGAGATGAAAATCATGGAAACGAGGATAAAACATATTACACACAGAACACAGACATTTACGCTGAATCTGACACTTCCATAATGTATGAAAACAAAAGATACCCATGTCAGATCATTGAAAACCTTCACTGGTATGAGTGCCAACAAAGGAAATCATTTGAACAGCATGTTAATATTTTAGATTACACTGTATTTCAGTCAAAACAAGGGGGGGCTTTCCTGAAAGCACAGTCAGGTGTACAAAGGAATGGTTGTTGTTCACAGTGTGTGAAATACCTTGACAGCATAATCAAAGACCTGTTCAGTAATGCCAAATTTACCCGGGTCTTACTGTTAAAAACCTGGAGTCATCATTGCTAAATAAAAACACAGTACACTAGGACTGATCGCTGTTATAATATGTAGTAAAACATATCACTTGTGTGAGCAAATGGACTGGCACATGCACGCACACAAACACACAAATATCTCTGTCTCTGCATGAACATTGGTTTACCTCCAGATAGTCATACTGACAGTTGCTATGGCTTTCCACATCAAAATTGTTAAAAAAGAAAGAGATGTAGTTGTTCTGTGGTGCCTTCAGGATGATGGTGCAATCTATGTTGTTGGGGTAAATATCAGGCCAGCCTGGACTCTTCAGGTAACCATATTCCTGTTCATATGTTCGGCTACAGCCTGCAAACACCAAAATTATAGTTAGATCACTTATTAGATACCAACAGTATTCATAATATTCACTATTTTAATAAGGATGATGCAGACAAGCAAGTACACTTTTTAAAGTCATTTGAATTTTGTTAATATTAAAAAGGCATGATCATGTTTCTTCTTTTGGGTCTATTTCTTCTTCCTTACTGGCAATTTGAAAAGTGAAACTGAGGCCATTTCCTGTCACAAAGGTGTCAGATTTGAAGTGCACATGCATGGTTCTGCCATAACTGTAGAAGTCTGGTAGATGACCATCTGATGGACAGAACTTATGAGACTGCCCGTAGTCTCCCTGAAAAACACAAGAATATTATTTGAATGATACTAACGTCATATGTCTACTGTGACAGAAGGCAGTTTGATACTGAACATTATCAAAGACACTCTGATGTAACCTTTTAGTTTTGGTTAATATATAAAATGATGACATAAAGGTCATACATTTTCTAAAATATATCAAAAGCTAAAAAAGGAGAGATTTATTTATGTGCTGCTATTGAGTAATTTGGAGTTCTTACATTGTATCCCAATCTGTTTTTGCACTGAGGTTTATGGATGTACAAACAATTTTATGAGTCTAAAAAAGACTTAGTGCAACCTGCAAATTTAACGCATTTCGATTCTTAATTTCCACATGATCTTTGCCTCTAAGTTGGCTGCATTTGCATTTGGCAGACAAAAATTATAATGATAAAATGTGGTCACAGTTCTTCTAGTAAAGGTCCTACGCGATGGATGTAGATATAGCAATAACATAGCATAACAATAGACATAATTTTGATCATACTGTATGTGCTGTCAGAGCTACCTTCTTATTAGTGCACCTACTTTCCACTGCATATGTAATTTTACAAGAGTTTATCTAATGTATGAGACATTTAATAATTTCAAATTAAAAAAATCGAAAAACAACTGGACTAACTTCATCTTGAAGTGATAGTTACTTAGGAGGTCCAATCACCACCTTTGTGATGGTCTAGTCTCTATTTGTACTCACCATAGGCCAGTCTTTCAACTCTAGATAGTTTGTAGAGCAGCTCTGGTCAGGCTGGAGGACAAAGGTCTGGATGGACATTTTGATGGTTTCTAGGGCTGGAGCATCCAGGATCCACCGACAGGAGGTGTAGGGAGGATATTCATTAGGGAAGAAGGGTGATGTCACAGTCTGGACAGCAGATGTGGCGTTCAGTGTCCCTCCACAAATTACTGCAGAAAGATAGACACATTAAAAGTAAAAAAAAAAAAAACAAAATAACCAAAAGTTAAAAGTATAGAACAATGGAGACCCTTTGGACATATCTATAGTTATTCAAAAGGAAAATAGCCAGACTTATTCTGAAACAGCAGAAGAGCCCATCTCTAAAACATACATTATACTTATACTTGTTGTGTTCTGTGCCACAGAGGTCTTCGCAAACAAACAAATAATGCAGAAAGCCAAAAACCTTCAATGAATGCACAATAGAACATGTGAAGCATTTTATAATCCATCTTGAAAAATAAAAGTTATACAAAGAACATGTTTTTTGTGTCTTTCATTTCAAGAATCCAATTTCAGTCAATGGTCAATACTTGTATTTGGTCACATACTGGATTAACTCTCCATTAAAGAAGGTAGGCGAGGATGATGGTTTCCACTGAACTTTCAACCTTAGTACATGCAGCAATGCTAATATAGCATCTTCTACTCCCTACAGGGTTTAGACACTGTACTTTTAACAGAATGTTCAAAACATTTCATGACCAGCGATGTGAGTTCAACTGGGCTCAAGTCTTTTGGCCTGAAGGTCTAGTTGACATTTCTTGCCAGATATTTGGTATTTTATGAGTATTAAAAGAAAATCTAATAACCGACATGATTATACACTCATGTCAGAGTCTCATGAGTCTCACACAGTCCCAGCCACAGGACACTATGCCAAATAAAAAAGAGGACAGATAGATTTTGTACATAAAATATTGTCACATGTTTCTTCATATGAAAATATGACTTTGAGTCAGAATAAAAAGGTAAAGGTTTCCTACATGGTACTTCTCTGTAGGTAGCATTGAAGCCTCGCCTCTGTACCGAGCTATCAGTGACAAAGTGAACAGTCAAAAAGTTTCCACTTGATATAAAGGAAGCAGGGACAGAGTTTCCACAAAATGTCCCAACCAAAGGGTAGTTCATGTTGTCACCATCATAAACCTGATTGAGATACAGATACAAATATTAAAACAAGCTTGGCAGAAATAGCAAAAAAATAGCAAGTTCATTTGGTCATAGTAGTAGGGTCAGTGTATCAGGCCACAAGGGGAGTCAATTAATTTACAACTGGGTAGATGTACTAACACACTGTGCCAGTGTACACTGGGTTTTGGTATAAAAATAGTACTGTTGGTTTTTACAAAAGGAGTGTAATAACAAGACTGTGTGTAAGAGGGGGGAACTCAAAAATTTTCAATGAATTAAATATCTGCCCTTAGTATACTTACTCTGACATAGTCATAGCGGCAGGTAGTGGAAGTCTCAAGGTCAAAGGAGTCAAAGGTCAGATTGACTGCTTTGTTGACAAGCATTTCAATGGTCCATAGGCAGTCCATTCTTGGTTCATAGACACCATCTAGATTTGGATCTGGTGAACCAAACATGCCCGTAGGCATGGAAAGGTATCCACCACATCCCTGTGCTGGACCTGCAAGTAATATAAGCATGTCTACTTGTTTATTCGTGATAACAGAGCACCAATAGGATGTCCAATCTAAAAAGGTTCAAACTCGTAATGAAAAATTAGATAATACTGCCTAGATGGTACTCGTAACAGTTGCTCCTGGGTACCAGTCAGAATTCAAGAGAGACTAATGCTATTGTTTTAGTTATCACCAGGAAAATGCACACAGGAATTGTACCTTAGATCAATTCGTACACGCATGGCAAGAAAACACAAAAAAACACCAAGTAACACACAATGCAAATCAAGAAAAAGCTCACATCATATTTACAAGTACACAAAATCTAAACAGTGACTGTCCATTTTCACTCAGTTGCCCTAAAGTCAAATATGCAGTCTATAGCCTCCTAGGACCAGGCATCCACATATGTGGACATCACATTTTGGGTTGTCTAGACTAAAATACTAAATTGTGCTCTACAAGGGGCTGATATCCACTTACGTGGACATTATACTGACACTTTTCTATCAAAATTTTAAACAAATATATTCATATGTGCATCTCATTGTTCTCAGAAACAAAAATTAGGTAAAAAAAAAATCTGGTAATTCTTTGTTTTTACATTGATCGGGTCCCGATATGCCCAAATATCAAAGAGAAATTAAAAATCCATGCCATGGAAGAGTTCGGGTTTTAGGAGGTTTTAAGAGAAGGTTGTTTACAACAATTGTCAGTGAGAATGAAGAATGAAGAGTCATTATCAGCCAATTTTCATTCTTCCAATTTACTCAGTGATCACTTGCTTGAAGGCGATCTTTGGAAACTAGTCTGCACTGCTATTTAGGTGTTATCTCACAATTCAAGAAGAGTGAAGGGCTGGGCTGATGTGTGGGATTTCTTGGTATGTTGTGTGGTGGGTGAAAGTCTGTCTCTTAGTAAGAGAATCCTCCTCCCCATTACAATATATGTGACTGTCACCATTCTGGACCCAAGGTTGGCTTGGTCCATGGATTGATACAGTTGATGTCAAATTTTGGCTCCAGGATCTAAAATCTAAGGAAACCGAGACCAGGCTGCATATTTCCCAGCCTTTAGCTGTGGGAAATCCACTGCAGACTCAGATTTGTTTTTGAAAGGAGTGTAGCAGGCAACTGTGGCTCAGGTAGTTTAGTGGGTCACCTACCATGGTGGCCAGGAGCGGAGGTCCTGGTGGACCAATCCCCCAGCTACCACGACTGGCAATTGGGACATGGAATGTCACCTCTCTGGTGGGGAAGGAGCCTGAATTAATGCGTGAGGTTGAGAGGTACCGGCTAGATATAGTCGGGCTCACCTCAATGCATGGCTTGGGCTCTGGAACCAGCCTCCTGGAGAGGGGCTGGACTCTGTCTCAGTCTGGAGTTGCCCCTGGTAGAGGCAGCGGGCGGGGGTGGGTATCTTGGATCCTCCCCCTGTATGTTGGAGTTTCTCCCAGTGGACGAGAGGGTTTGCTCCCTTTGCCTCGGATTACAGTACGTTACTGAAATCCCATTACTTTTTTCAAGTAATGAGTAAAGTAAGGGATTACTATTGCAAAAAAGGTAATTCGATTACTGTTACTTTCCCTTAAGCACGCTGCATTACTGCCTTACTAAACTGTGATTCATCAATGGATAATACATCGAGTGCGGAAAAGAGTATAACAGTGCAGCGTTTAAAGCGTGGAAGTACTGACCTTACTTTGAGTTTGATTTGGTAAAAAGTAAATTTCAGGTTGTAAATCGTGTTTTTTAAAAAATAACTAAGCAACTAATTACTTTTGAAAATAAGTAATCAGTATAGTAACGCGATTACTTTTTGGGGAAGTAATCAATAATTAGTTACTGATTTCTTTTTTCACCTAACTTGACCAACACTGCTGGGGAAGAGGGAGGTCTGAGCTTCTATGCTTGGGCTGTTGCCCCCTGCGAACCAGCCCCGGATAAGGGGAAGAAGATGGATGGATGGATGTTAGGCAAAGCTTAGGCATATAGTGTATGAATCTGTGTGTGACTGGATGAATAAGAATAAGAGTAGAAAGGTGCTATATAGTAATTACTAGTGATTTTACCATCTTGAAGTGCAATCTTGTACCCCAAAGTTAGGGTTCCTGTCAGCTCCAGCCAGTCTGACCATTTTTCCTCTACAGTGGTCCCTCATTTATCGCTGGGGTTACATTCCAAAAATAACCAGTTATAGGTGAAATCCGCAAAGTAGCCAACTATATTTTTTACAATTATTATAGATGTTTTAAGGCTGTAAAACCCCTTACTACTGCTTTATACACCTTTCTCAGACAGGCATGAACATTTTTACACTTTTCTCTTTTGTTTAAAGACTCTCAAAGGTCAAACCTTCGTAGAAAAAAAAGTCCAGTATTATAAAATGAAACCAAAGACACCCGCGGTTGCCTTTGACGGTGCGAAAGGTTTTGTCGCCATTGTTGTGTTTGTTGGAAGAAAACTTACAGACATACAGTACAGCCCCTCAGATTCACACTGCTAGCGGTCAAAGATTTATGTAAATTTGACAAAATGAACGCGTACTGTACAGGACACCCGGCACAAGCCAATCAGGATGCAGAACACAATGCGCTGTAAAAAACAAACAAACAAACAAACAAAAAAAACACACATCCAAATTGCAGAAAAAAAATCCGTTAAACAGCGAAGCCATTAAAAGTGAACCAGGTTAAAGTGAGGGACCACTGTACTTCAACTTTTGTAATGAGTCTTCCTATTCGCACACTAAGTTGAACAATTTTTTTTCTGAATGAGCTCTAGAGACAGTTGGATATGTATGTCCAAGGAGATCATCAGCTGTGCTCAGCACTGGTGCAAGTGTAAGCATGCACAGTTTTATGAATAAGCGGTGTACACTTGTTTTTAAAATAAAAAAATACACCATCATTACCTACCAAGCGTTTCACTGTAAGTAGCTCTCCAGCCAATCCCATTCACTGTGGCATCTGTGCTGAAGACAATGAATAGCTGATTTGTGGAGGAACGTAGATTGGGTGGGAGCACTGTACCACAGAATTTCCCCAGCAGGGGTGCCAGAGTGTCCGGTCCATCATAAACTGCCACAGAGTCAAACTGACAGGAAGAAGATGCCTCCAGATGAAAGGTGTTAAACCTGTGGCAAAGAAACATTTCTGAAAGCCCAGATTACAAGCACCAGTTTGTCCTGTTGTCACAGAAACCAGCTAAAGTCTCTTTTTCAGAACATTTTGTTCCCATTGTTGTGTAAAGGAGGTTCCACAGAAATACATGAAATAAGTTTTTAGTTGTTCTTGGTTTAAAACAATGAAATGATGTCATGTAATTTTTAAATGATCTTTTTAAACAGTCAAAGCTCACTGGAAAACAACACTGCATTCCAGTTTTTCATGATTTTCTCTGTTTATGAAACAATAAAATAATTTGTGGACAATTTCAATTCATTAGTGCAGTACTGCAGTCAGGTTAAATCAGCCAGTGAAGTCAGTGTAGTCTTACTTAAGATCCACTACTCTATTTGCTTGGACCCATATGTGGTAGGTACAGTTGATATTGTGGTGATAGTTGGTCATGGACAGTCCCGGACTGCTCACTGTACCCGCGGTGCTGTTAAAGAAACCACCACATGCTGTAGATGCGCGCGGACACACACACACACACACACACACGCACACACACACACACACACACAAACACACACACTTTAGATGTATGCATCTACTCCTTTCATATGATTCAAATTTTCTTTACCTTTCTATTGTCCGTTTTTGTTTAAAACAAATGCTGATGATTTGACTTAATTTGCTTACGAATAGCTGTATATTCTGCCATGAAGCCAGTGTCTGAAATCACAGAGTCCGAATAGAAGTGGAGCAACATGGGGCCAAAGGTGGAGAAGCTCCCTGGGATGGTGGTACCACACAAAGTAGCAATAGGAATGCTACTTGTAGCAAGACTGTAGATCTTCAGACCATCGAACAGACAGGTGGAATGTGCTAGACAACAGAGAGAACGGAGAAACTTTCAACAAACTACTAAATCCTATTAGATATTTTGAATGCAAATGTGTTAATTGGAACACTTACCTTCAACTTGAAATGTCTGAAAGGTGAGGATGACCACAGTCTTTTCTCCAGCATCTATGGTGTAGTTGCAGTTGGATCTGACCGGGTAGTCTGCTGGATAATTTGGTGAAACCACACGGCCGCTGTCAGCTGTGAAGTTTGCACCGCATCCTAATGAAAAGAGCACAACAGACTTTCTTTGCATGCTGAAAGAATGTCACTGCAAAACAAAAACAAAATACTGCCTAACAACAAATTTAAAAGGTAACTTTTAAAAGCAGAGAAAAAATAGCCTTTTCCCCCCAAATATACACACATATAACAAAAAAGAGTGGCCTCCAGAAGAATTTTATAAAGGACTAAAACCTTGCCTAAAGCTGCCTGACCAGCCAGTCTGAGAGATTGGGGTAAAAGATGACAAAGTACCTGATAGCAACTGCAAGTGTCTTTGAGCTCCTACTTTTTTGTGGAGAGAAAGGAACCTTCCAAAAGGACAACAATTTCTGCAGCACTCCCCCAATCAGGCCTTTATGGTAGAATGACAAGGTGGAAGGCACTCGTCAGTAAAAGGCACATAAAGGGCTCACGGACCAAGAGAAACTCCCTGGCGCAATGAAACAAAAATTAAGTCTTTGGCATGAATGCCAAACATCATGTCTCGAGGAAACCAAGAGCGCCTCATCACCTGGCTAATACCATCCCTACAGTGAAGAATGGTGTTGGCAGAGTCATGCCATGGGGATGTTTTTTGGAAGCAAGAAACAAGAGAGAAAGATGAATGGAAGAATGTACAGAGACATCGTTGATGATAACTGCTTCAGAGTGTTCTGGACCTCAGAAGGTTTCCAAAGGTTCATCTTTGGCGCACAAAGGAGTGACGTCCAGCCCACTCTGTGAATGTCCTTTAGTGACCCAACCAGAGCCCAAAACTGAACCAGACTGAACATCATCCAACCTGAGGAAGCTTGAGAGGTTGTTCAAAAAAGAATAATAGAAAACTGAGCAAAAATAGGCGTGCTAAGCTCCTAGCATCATACCCAAAAAGACTTGAAGCAGTAAATGCTGCTTTAACAAAGTCCTGAGCACAGGCTGTGAATACTCATGTACATTTTATATATTTGTTTATTTTTAATACATTTACAAGAATTCCTAGCAAACATTATTTGTTATTATATGGACTATTTTGAAGTGAAAAATTAATTTATTTTGCAATAAGACTATAACATGACACAATTATTCCATTATGTGTCATGTTCAAGATGCTATGAATACTGTAACACAGAAAAAAACAAAAACCGTTTACAGTCTGCCAAACTGTAGAACCTGAGAGTATGAGAATCAAGTTTCTCAGATGTTATGATTCAACTGTTTGTGCAACTCCTACTACTTTCTTGTAAGACAACAATGAATGGCAGCTACGTGTCAGGTGAACAGACCTTGAAGAAACTGCAGGGAGAATGAATGCAACCCAATAAAGCAAAAATACCTTTACTTTAAACTGTTGAGTGGCTTCAAGACAAGTCTCTAAATTCTTCTGACCAGTTAAATCCCACAAAGCATATGAATAGAGTGCAAAACATAATAATAAACATAAAACAACACATGTATGTAAAGCTTCTAGAGCAGTCTTTCCCAAAGTCAAGATTGTGAACGACTGCTTAGAAAAAACAAAATAAAGCAGAAAATGTCATGTGACTTATATTCTAGTCAAAACACAAGCAAAAGAGAAACATTTCTTTGAACTTTTCATTCAAAAAACATAATCAGCCAATGTTTATAATCAACATCACTTTTGATGACATAGGCCAATATATCAATTGGAAAAAACAAGTCAAAGTAATGAGTAATATCACAAACTAACCACCTCCTATTACCTGTTCTAATTCACTTTGTATATAAATCTGAATGAGTAAAAGGACTAGTAGCTTTGTAGCCCCCAGCTCACATTTTGGGAGTCACTGTTCTAAAGGCTTAACTGAAAATCTGCAATGGCTTCCAAATGGGCAAATGTGGAATTACTGAGTCTTCCCATGGAAGTTTCCAGAGAGAAAATGGCATCTACATGGCTACATGTAGTAAAATTTCTTTACCTTCAAATGAGTAAAGATTCATTCGGAACTTATTTAGAAGAGGAAAATTCAACAGAGTCTGTGATATAATACCCATTACAGCAAGGCAGTCTTAAAATGTAACTTTAACATGCATTTGCACTGGCTGTCTGGTTCTTACTGGTGATGAAGGAGGCTGAGAAACCTCTGCCAGGGGCTCCAGTGGACTGGAATCGGCTTGTGATGATGTTATATGGAGCAACTATGGACGCTGGAGCCACAGAGCCACAGCCTGTAGACAGCAGAGCCTCACTAATTTGGCTTTGACCTGACCACACCTGCAGAGACATGCACAATTTTAGTCAGGTCCTGCTATGATGGCATTCTGCAGCCAATTTCATTTGAAACCAAGAAGGTGATTGAAAAAAAATCAAAGCTGTGTTCTAATTTCTGCAGTAATAGGTAGGAAAGCAAATATACTTCAATAAAAAAAAAAAACGTTAAACAAGAATAAAGCATTCAGTCAGGTATCCTTAAGCCATTAGTATACTCAGGTTCCTAGACAGAGATTAGATGATTCTAATCTTCTTTTAGTAATTAAACTAATTAACAGTATTTAATTCAGTAATTAAACCAGTTGGAAAATGACATTTATACGGCCTTTACACAGAAAGCATGTCTTAAAGCAAAATCTATTTATATTCACTGAAACATGTCAATCAGGTTTAAGACACAGTTCAGACTGTTTTTATTATAGTCACAACTGATGTGAATGTGAATGCTCCTTTACTGATAAATTTGGGTTCAGGGTTTGGTGCTGGTAACCATATCAAATCATCTCTGTCCTCACTTTGTGAAGTCTGTGAGTCTGCCTGGGGTTAATACTAAATCCAGTCCTATTTTCCTTAGCTATGCTTATATAGTGCTAGTTGTAATGTCACACATGATATGAATTCTTCAGATACCAAAATACCAGTGAAAAGACAACATGCAGTCGGGTATTCCAGGAGGACTGTATCAATTATATACTTGAATATTAAGATTTTGTTATTTATTGTATAGTTTTCATTTATTCAGGTTTTCTTATTATTTTTGCACTGTTGCCGGTAGACTAAGACACAAAACTAAAGTAACAGTTAAGTAATAATAATAATTGAAACAAAAAAACCTAAAACAAAACAAACAAATAACCAAACTGTCACCCACAAGGGACTTGTGTCTGACATGTAAGTAATTAATAAATGTAATAATAATCGTATTATGAATATTATTACTTATATGAAAGACACGTTACTCAGTGGCACCACAGTATCTTAGTTTACATATTTGTCTAATACTTAAAGGCATAAATCCCTTTGAGGTTGCACTAAGATGGGCATCTGGTGCAAAAATCTGCCAAAACAAAAATATGAATATTTTTGATATGAATATGAAGAAGAAGAAGACAAATTCTGTTTCAATAGAAGTTTGATTATCCCTGCCCTAAATTAAAGCTTAATTTGAAATGAAAAAAGGAAAAAAAAATCTCCTGCAAGGTGTAAGTGCCTATACCTTGATATAGCTGCTCTGACAGGTCCCGGCGCTGTCTGGAATTTCAAAATCACTGCTGAAGCTCATCTCAAGGTGATTTCCCTCATGAGCAATGATTTTCCAGGTACACTCCACATTGGCTGGGAAGTTCTGGGGATAGTTTGGAGACTTGATTGTTCCTTCATCAGCATGGATCACCCCCCCACATCCTGGCAGCAAACAAAAATATGTGAGTACACAGTGTATGTAAGACATTAAATAACTCAGAGGTCGTCCCATATCTTTTCTAACTCTAAATAACCATACACTGAATACCCAGTAAAATATTTGTACACGAGGCTAAAAACCAATACTGAACAGTTATGACCTTCTGACATGTTAGATATTGAAAATAATCCAACTCAGTGTTCAAAGTGAAAGCACTTTACTGGTGGTGCCTTCTCAATAGTGCATCATCAATAGGGTGATCATAACTCAAGAGTTGGCAGTTCGTCTTGTAATCGGAAGGTTGCTGGTTCGAGCCCCGGCTCCGACAGTCTCGGTCGTTGTGTCCTTGGGCAAGACACTTCACCCGTTGCCTACTGGTGGTGGTCAGAGGGCCCGGTGGCGCCAGTGTCTGGCAGCCTCGCCTCTGTCAGTGCGCCCCAGGGCAGCTGTGGCTACAATGTAGCTTGCCATCACCAGTGTGTGAATGGGTGGATGACTGAATGTAGTGGAAAGCGCGTTGGGGTCCTTAAGGACTAAGTAAAGTGCTATACACATGCAGGCCATTTTTACCATCATATTCTAAATAATCCTACATATTCAACTATGTCTTACTTTTAGACAAATGATGCTGTTCCTTTAACTTCACAGACTTTTCATTCAGAAATGTGAGATTAGGATAATACGACTGGAGCAAACAGGTTACTGTGCTTAAAAAATGCAATAAGCAACTGTAACGTATTAAGCAGATGCATACAAGGTTTAATTAGGCAGTGCAGACCCACCTGAAGAATCAGCAGACCAGGAGGCCAAAAATCCTCCTTTGGACACACTATGATCAGCCAGGAAAACTATGGCCAGTTTGTTGGATCCTGACTGGATGGTTCCTGGGGAGGTGGTACCACAGTACTGACCAATAATAGGAGAACCTGGGGATCCTCCATTGAAGATAGTGAGAGAATCCCAGCCACATGTACTGTGGGACTCCAGGTTAAAGTAGCTGAAGGTTAGCTGCAGCATGGAAGAGAAATGGGTATCAAGAAATTTAAACAGTATTAGTGGTTCCTAGGTATTGTCAAACGTCTCAGTCTGCACATGCAAACAGTAATCTCAAGCTTGGCTGCTTAAATAAACAACAAATGCACTGGAATACAAATTTGCTTTGGAAACTGAACTATGCTAGGGAGAACCAGTGTCATCTTTAACAGTTTGTAGTGCAGAGGGGAAAAAAAGAAGAATGGCTGTAATGTGACAGGTCACATTATAATGCTGTGAAGTCACAAACTCTGCAACTGACGAGTTCAGTTAATGGTGTTACACCGAGTTAGCACTTCATGTGGTGTCTCCCCTGGACGAAGAGGTGGCTGGGGTGAGGGAGGTCTCTACTGCCCCTGTGACCTTAACGGATGAGGCGGATAGGTGGAAAAGTTCTGAATCTCGAGAGTTTAATAAAGTTCAGCCATATCAGCTCCCACCAATATTCAATCAATGACTGTGGCAAAAATATTTAGTTTGAGGAACGCTAAATAGCTTCAGTGTGACATGACAGTATTAAAATCTTTCTCCTAAAAATATAAGGTGCTGTAAAATCAGGTACCATCTTATGTTAAAAACCTTGATTCTGTATCACCCCAGTAGATCTGGGAGACAGACACTCTCTCTGCTTTTAAGATTACACTTAAAACTTTCCTTTTTGTTATAGAATATAGTTAGGAGTGGATAAGGTGAGCCTGAATCCTTCCTTAGTTATGCTACAATAGACTTAGGTTGCTGGGACTTCCCATGATGCACTGAGGGTGTCACTTTCTCTCCCCCCTTCTCACTCAGCATGTGTTTGTACACCTCTATGAATTTTATCATGATTATTAATCTCTGGCTCTCTTTCACAGCATGATTTTGTCCTTTCTTCCGCCCCTCTCTGAGCCTGGTTCTGCTGGAGGTTTCTTCCTGTTAAAAGGGAGTTTTTTCTTTCCACTCTCGCCAAAGTGCTTGCATAGAGGGGGCCACCTGATTAAACTGAATTGTACACTGTAGTCTGCATAGTTGTGTTAATGTAGCAAGCCATTGTGCACACTCACTGTAATAGTGTGGCCTTCTGGAGCCTCAAGCAGCCAAGCACAGCGACTGGGGCTGGGGTAGAGGTTAGGGTAATTAGGACTGGATAACATCCCGCCGTCACCTGTCTGCCAGCCTCCACATTCTAAGAGAGAAAAGAGAGAACGATCCATCAAAGGAAAATGTTAATTTACTACATGAATGCTAAATTAGATAAATACTTGTCTCCTATTCAAAGAAATTATGGCATAGAGTAACTGAGGAATCAGTGTGAGTCGTACCAGAAAACAAGTACTTAGCCTTGAAACCCAAGTCTCCGTTGGAGTTGTCCGTCTGGAAATGGACCCAGAGTTCTGGGGTAAACACCACAATAGGGAGTACAAGGGCTGTCTGGCCACAAAACCTGCCCAGCAGCTCTCCATTTGAGTCACCTGCAAAAGATGAGACATTAGATTAGACTAGATTAGATAGTTCACTTCATATACTTAGACTCTTGAACACACAACACAGATACAGAGTTTTTAGCTGCTATAATAATATTATTATTGTGCAAAAATTCATTTTGAAATGTTAACAAATCCTGGAAAGTCATAGGTGTGTGATTTATTCCCAATAAACAAATAATAAAAGAAACACAATCTTTACTTTTGAGGTGGTGTTGGCAATTTTGCCAAGTATAACATATTTCTGTCATGGTCCTGGGTCGTATGATCCAGTGTTCTGAGTTTTTATGATGTTTTGTCATGCAGTTGAGGCTAGTTGCATTTCAGTTTATATAGTTATGTTCTGTCATGTTTTCTGTGTTTAGTTGGTCATGTCTGTGCCTCGTTATGTTTCCTGTTTTATTTTGAAAAGGGTCTGATATTCTGTTTTCATGTAGTTAGTTTTACTCTCCCCTGTGTCATCGTTTCATTCGAGTCAGCTGTGCCCTCATGTGTCTCCACTTCCCCTGATCACCTCATGTGTGTATTTGAGTCCTCAGTCTCCCTTGTTCAGTGTCGCGTCGTCTGTGTAACTTCCCCCTGTTATGTCTGGTTTCAGGACTCTGTGCTGGTCATGTTCATGTTGCCTATCTTGTCTTTCATGTTCCAGCACAGAGTACTGTTCATAGTTGTCCCAGTCATAGTCACCCTGTCTAGCCTTCCCTGTTGTTTAAGTGTCAGTTTTTTAGTTTTTCCCAGTTTAGAATCTAGTTTTGTTTTGCCTCGGTGTTTTCTATTGTTTACCACTGTAAACAATGGTAAA
>VUQR01012954.1:6892-17417 GCA_015108515.1 Hemichromis elongatus | reverse complement strand
AAAAGTAAGGTACCAGTGAGCAAAACTAACGCAAATGTGAATGTGAAAAATCTAATGTTAAAAAGTGATGCAAAGAAGTAATGATAAGTTGTGATTACTCACCTTTCTTACCTGGGTCCTCCAAGGTGTTTGGGCAAATGTTTCCCCGGGGGTTCAGACACCATTTAAAGTTCCAGGAGAGACCATGGGTTTAGAGAGTGTGGGGGAATCTTTTTGTGCTTGGGTCTTTGGGTTTTTATAATATTGGTTTGGTGTAATATTAAAATGTAAAATATTTATTCATATAAAAATGTAAAATGTATTTATATATTTATTTATTTAAATAGATGTATTATATACTGTGGTGGAAGGTTGGGATTTAAAAACTTACCTTTTAGTGGGATAATGGTTTAGTCTGTGACAGCTGATTGTATTTAAGGCTGCCTGTTGTCATTAGATGAGAGAATTGTTGTAGAGAAGAAGTAAAGTTGTCAAGAGAATGCTGCATGAGAAAAATAAATACCTTATCCACTACAATTGTCCCATCTGCCTCACTGTAAATCCAGCCGCTAAGGGCCGCCGTGTTACATATATAAAATTGTACCCTATGACGGATAATTACAGTTCAGTTATCAGTCTGGCTAAACATCATTGGTAAAATCTATCCCAGACTGACTGGTGGTGGTTTTTATGCTGTCCACTTTTAACAGAACTCCTAACACAGAGTATTTTATCTCCATATTTAGACTCCTGTTATAAACACACACACACACACACACACACACACACACACACTTGTAACAAGACCTGTTCTTCTTAACTTTGTAGTAACTTCCCTCCTTAACCATACAGTGAAGCTAACAAGGGAAACGGTGTTTCACATCACACTAAATAAACTCTGCTCTTTGTCCTTTAATAGATCACAATTCTCTTTCTTATATTTTATATACACGGTCAGTGTGTAACACACACACCAACAAAATGTTAAATGGTCTAGGAGTCAAACCCATAAGACCTCACAGGTATATATAAAGACACCAATCAGGTAGATGGAGGAAACGTGGTTGACTGGGTTGGTGCTGGTGACCTCTGGATGATGTCCTTATGTAACCGTGTATGCTAATGATGCCTCGTTAGCAGGAATGACCATGACAGGAAGTAATAAATCATTTGTGGATACTGTCATGAAGTAAAATAAATTACACAGTATCTTGTGCTGTCTGTTGAAAGCAATAAAACTCAGCTGGTATGAACTCTGTAAAAAAAAAAAAAAAAAATTTAAAAAAGAGGAAATAACTGCACGCAACTTCTGCAACTATCTAAACTCGCCATCAGGGCACAAAACTTGTTGACTGATGCAATAGTGAAATGGGTATAATGCCTCAGTAAGACTCCTCGTGTTGCTGTGCTTGAGGAAAAGTTGATTTTGAGTGTGGAAGATTAATCTGTTTAGCAAAGTCCTGTAAGCTTGAGGGAAGTTGGAAAGTACGGTTTTCAGAAATCATGAATCAACATTTTACCCAGAACTGAATCCCAGTTGTACTGCTTCTGTCATTTGTCAAATTCAGTAATACTCTGACAGCAATCCCTGCTGCTGATGGGATTAGACAGTCATAAGTTGTACTGAGAGAGCTGAGTGATTAAGCTTAAAGTCCTTAAAATGAAGTAAATAAGGACGATGTCAAATTAAATGGTAACACACTAAATGATACTTTTGGGCCCGAACATAAAAGTAACAATAACATCCAGTTGCAACATGAGTGTCCCACATATTAATTCATAAGAAGGTATGTGGGTGTTATTTTTATTTAAAAAAAAAATAACTACAAAGCTTGATAAGAGTTTTATATTAAGAAAATCGTTTTGGTTGCCAGATTGAAGAACATTCTCATGGTCATTTTTTAAAGATACATGGATTATCATGATTTCCATATCAACAGGCCATCAAGCTTGTAGTTAGAAATGTTTTGTATTATTTAGGGCAGAGATTTAGCTGAGAATCGGGAAACCACCGGTCATGACCATTACATAACTAGTTGTGAGGTTAATGGCTGTTGCAGGGAAAATAACTGCTAGTGTCCCAATCATGCATGTTTGCAGGCCAGTCAGGGATCCCCTGGTAATCATCTGTTGCTAGGGAAAAAAATATATGTTCCCCAACCACTTAATCCTTCTGATTGCTTTGACCACTAATGTATTGCTGGTCACTCATATTTTGCATGGAAGCTATGGACTTATCTATAAACACTGACCAGATACTCTCTGAGCTCTATGAAAAGTGCAATGCAAACCAGAAATTACTGGGTTTTACTACAGCTGAGCTAGTAGTTTGCAAATTCTTGTGAGCATAAAAAAACTATCCGCTAACAATTAAAAATATTAACAAGGAGTTTTTGATTCAAACCTCAAATCAAAATGTTTCTTCCAGCAAACATTAAAAAAAAATCTCCGATGTAAAGTTGATTTTTTTTTGTGCAATTCAGCGCATCTCAAATACATAAATAAATAAATAAATAATCCAAAAAGTAGCCATATTAATACTGAAACAAACAAGGAACGAAGGTAAAATATTCCCTCCAAACAAAACTTATAAATTCTTTGGCAGGAAAACAAGCATGTTTACTTTATCAGGTTGTAGCAGTGTGTGCAGGTGGTTAACAATGTTACCGGTGGTGCTGAAGACACGTTCTGAAGGTGTGCTTGGGGCTGGTATACACAGATATTTCTGTGCCATGCATGAAATAAATGGGAAACATTTTTCATGCATTTTCCACCAAGTCAGTGGATCGTCTTCTCCGTCTATGACCTCCTCACTGAGATAACAGTCTATTTCTATCTGCACCTTCTCCTCCATTGCGCAATTTAGCAATTAGTTCGTCCATGTTTGGACTTCTTCTGTGTTCTAAACGCACAAATCAGTCTGTGCATGATTAAATTGCTCTGCCCATCAAAAAGTCTGTGCATGCGCGAATATATCACCTATCGTCAGTTATTGGACTGATGATTGTCATCATATTTCAACATATCGCCCAACCATAGTACAAAGGATTTCACTGAGTAGGCAAGACTTTTCCCCTAGTGGGCAGTGTCCACCCTCGCACTGCCATAGACACTTCCCTGCTTTAAAGCTTGTTTAAATCAAAAGCCATTTTCCAGTTCTGTAATTGCCTCTCAAGTAGGGCTTTTAGCTGTTGGTGGGGAAGACTGTCATTTTAACTTTTAATATTTCTAAGTGCTGTTAGTTTTCATTCAAAACATTAGATTAACTAAACATAAATTGACTTATACCACAAAACAGCCACAGAAAATGTAGGATTGCGGTCACAGAGTAGCTGATTAAAGATTTTTTGCTGCAGACCACACTTGTTTGCAACCAAACTTTGTCCAAAAAACAAAGAAAGATCTTATTAATTATCATAAAAAGGCTCATTGGTCACCCATTTGTTGTCTGTATATTTATTGCTTCAAGCATACATGACAATATCACGGCTTGGTTGATGGCAAGCTTTGCTATCAACAAGACAAGATTGAAAATCCTCAAACTCCGGAACATATAAGATGATGAAACTAACTTAAAGACAATAAAATTCACAACAAACATCACAGTCTAAATCTTTGATGTTCATCTGGTGAAGAACGAGTTAATTCAGACACATTCCTGTGTCCTTTTGTGTCTTTCGTGTCCTTGTTAAAGTGCCTTTTGTCTAACAAGTCTGCTTGCTCCATTAGCTGCCTTTCAACTGTGAAAGACACATTTATCATCCTTTGTATGCACTGTACAAAACTCAACACTGCCAACATGGACATTTACTTTTTATTTAAGGCTACCTATTTTATTTTGTTTAGTTAATTAGTTTAGTTAACTTTGATCTAAACAGAAAGTGGAAGTAGTGTCATAAGAATTTGTGCAAATATGTTCTCTATGAGAGCCTGATTGCATGACCAGATGTTCACCCCAGTGATGCAGCTAATGTGAATGCCTAATCAGTCAATCACTTGTCAGCAACTCAGTGCATTTAGGCATGTAGACATGGTCAGGATGACTTGCTGAAGTTCAAATTGAGCATCAGAATAGAGAAGAAAGGCGACTTAAGTGAATGCGCCCGAGGTGTTGGTGTCAGATAGTATTTCAGAAACTGCTAAACTGCTGATAATTTCTCACGCTACCATCTCTAGGCTTTATGAAGGAGGATCTAAAAAAAAAAGAAAGAAAAGAGAAAGTGTCCTGTGAGCCAGGGCCGTGCAGAGATGTGGGTGCTCAAAGCTAAAAAGGGGCACATGGAACAAGGCTGAAGAACAACAAACCACATACATTAGAATATATTATGGAATCGCATCATATTATACATCACTGTCATCAGGTGGGGACAATGCAGAGCAAATGTAGCCTTTGTTTTACCTGATGGGGCACAATGTTGCTGCTGAGGTGTTGCTGCTGCTCCTGCTGCTGATAATGCTGGAGGGCAGAGTTGTGTTGATTTGAGACTGTAGACATTATAGAGTCCATAGGAGAGATGGTAGCCGATTAAACAAGTGTTATGAGATAATAAAAAAATGCAAAGATTGGTGACAGCGCTTGGAACCATAAGGCAACAAAACTGTGAGAAATAAACTTGGCTCTGCCTGTGACTCACTCTCTGCCTCTTCCTCCTTCATCTCCTCTATCACTCTCAACTTGCTGTCCATCTGAGAACAAAGCACAATTTTCTATTGCATTGATCTATTATTTAATTATCCACACTTAAAAACTCTTGCACCTAATCCATAATAAAATAATAATAGAAAAATGTTATAGAAACAAAACATTGCAGGTGTGTTTATTATTGTTTTTATACTTGAATACCTTTGTAATGCAACAACTGGTACATGTGTTATTGTTATTGTGCTTTTTTAAATCTAGCTGCTGAGGGATTCACTGCCTTTAGGAGCCTCACACAGCTCTTTTTGTCCCCGTTTCCTCCTCATGTCCTTATAGGGCATATCTAGACAATGTTATATCATGAGTAATAAAAAAATCTATACACATAAAACACACATACACACACATGCAGATACAGAGACATTTTATACCTTTTCCAGAATATTGTACATACTATGGCAACAAGTTTGTATCATGGTGCTGATCCAGAATTCTTCCCTTATTATTTATTTTTAGTATTATAATAATAAAGTAATTACAATTTAAAATTAAGTAACAAATATAAAATAATGTATTTATGATGACTCAATTTGTTTGACTATCCAATCTGTTCAGGCAGAAAGCTTATTACACGTTTAAACTGTAAAGATACAATATTGTTGCTGCTGTAAAATCAGCATTTTGTCATATTTGAAATATAAATCTTATATAATCTGTTTCTTAATGTACTTTATTTAAAACAGTGTTTTTTTATTATATAATAATGCATAATGTGGATATGTATATCAGATAGTTTTTAACGAAATGTAAGCTCTCCAGAAGGGCAGGAAAAGCCCTGTAACTTACTTTAAAACTAAATGTTCCATAAAACGGTGGACAGAGCTACAGACCCATGACAGCCTTACCCATAGCAGCTACGACCAGCACAACCTGTGCAGTTAATAAAAGGACAGGTAATGTTTGTCGTGCTGTTGCACACACATTCACGCTAATTTGTTTCAATTCGTCCGTTATCACAAAACAATTTACCAACGTGCACATAATAACACTGCTGAGTGCTGTAGACTACAGAGTAGTCACCTACTTACTAGTTTTTGTTGCATCCATCTGCGTCTCCCAATTAATTTGTGTTTCCTCTACAGCTCCGCACCGCTCAGAGGGCAAACATGCTCGTGCTCTTTGCGAGCTCGTTTCCGGTTCGTAACCTGCGCGCTCTGCCGTCAATGGCGATCATTGGTTAATGCTGGTCATGCGACAGCAAGCCAGATCATTATATTTAGCAAAACTTTGATTAATATTTAAATATTATTGTTGAGTGGCACAGGGAGGACTTCACACACACACATGAAAAAAATTGCCTCAAGAAAAGGGCACTTGGGGCACCCATTAGGAAAGAGGCATGCAGAAGAGCATCTCTGAACACGTAACACAGCAGCAGAAGGCCACACCCTGTGCCACTCCTGTCAGCTAAGAACAGACAGTGAAGCTACAGTTCATATGGGCTAAACAACACTGGAAAATAGAAGATAGGAAAAATGTTGCCTGGTCTGATGAATCTTGATTTCTGCTGCAACATTTGGATGGTAGGGTCATAATTTGGCATAACCAGCATGAAAACACGGATCCTTCCTGTCTCATATGCCTCATATCCAGGTTGCTTGTGTTGTAATGGTGTAAGGGATATTTTCAGGGTACACTTTGGGCTCCTTGGTACCAACTGAGAATCACTTAAAACACCACAGCCTACCTGAGTAATGTTGATCCTTTAATAACCACAGTGTACCCATCCTCTGAGGACAACACGACATGTTACAAGGCTCATAGGATTGCAAACTAGGTTTCTTGAACATGATGAGTTCACTGCACTCAGGGCTGGATTAACCATTCTGTGCACATCTGCAGAGGCTTACCACAGTAGGAGGCCCAGCCATTAGTCTATTTAATTTAAACATTTTTGACAAATGAAAAAATGCAAAGCTGTTTACTTTCACATTACTTATTTTTAAGCACTCATTCAGTTGTGGGACTGAGAACAAGTACAACAGATGGAGTGGAGTGGTACTGGCAAGCATCACTGAAAGGAAGAAAATGAGGAAATCGTTAGGGAGACAGAAAGACAGGGATGAGACAACAACGTGTGTGTGTGTGTGTGTGTAAGGACACGTAAATGAGATATATTATTATTCCTTTACAAAGGCTTTATTTTCCATTTCATATCTGACACTTTAAAGATTTTAGCTGGACAGTGCACTGTCTTGACCACTTTTTTTGAGTAAGTTAAAGTGCTCCATAAAAACTTTTTATTCTGTTTACACATTCCTGTATGAGATGTATGACTACTGAGAAAAGAAAAAAAAAAAGAAGCCTGACCATAAAAACAACCAAACCAAACATTTGTGCCCAGAGGTTTGTAAACTCATAATCCATGCCTGGCTTCCACAGTCACGCATGTGCACACATTTGCATTGTGCATATGTAGCGGACAACTCTGCAGCAACTATGTGATGCTATCATGTCAATACGGACTAAAATCTCTGAGGAATGTTTCGAGCACATTGTTGGAGGCCACAAAGAATGAATGCAGTTCTGAAGGCAAGGGGCTCCAACCTAGTCTTAGCAAGGTGTACCTAATAAAGTGGGTATATTGCATATTGACAACATATAATCCTCATCTCCAGATGACGAATCCTGTTACAGAATCAATTAAGTGTATAATAATATTGATATTTAAAGCTTGAAAGATGCACTAAGATTCTGGTGACTCTAATGATATTGTGATTTTATCACATAACATAAACAGATGAACTGAATTTTTTTTTAATATATTCGAAATCAATCTTATTATGGGAAGAACTGGCACAAAACGTGCTTTAGATATTGTTGGTGTCCAGAATTGTAGGCCTCCCACATTTTCTCAGCTACATAGGCATATGTATAATGTGGACATCAGGCACCATTGCTTGGCATCACATATATACAAGCAGATTTCTTCTCATGTATAACCTTTTGCTCGGTTTCCCTCCTTTCAGCTGTTTTTCTCCAAAAACTTTTACTTATGAAGTCACTCCCACCGTCCACATCACCCCTGTCACCCCCTTCCCCTGATCCCCCTCCTCCCGTCCTACATCTGCCACATTTAATCCTCCAGCGGGGGATTCAGGTGATAGAAGGTTAAGTTGCTGACAGTGTGTAGTAGGTGTTTTCATAAGTGGCAGCGCGCTGTTACAGCGCACTGTGGCCACACTCTCACTCCGTCAATGTCACCGCTCCTTCACGACGCGTTTTCTCGGCTCTCCTCGGCGCGTGTTTGTGCAGACTGCCAGAGTTTATGATGTGGACGACATCTGAGGGAGAGAGACGGATGAGGATGTGTCAAGTGGCTCGGTGGCCCGAAGCTGCTTAGTTAAAAATGTTATAATGGTGTAATTTTCTGAGAGGGACTCCAGGGAGGAGAGTGATGTGCTGGACAGAGGGGAGAATTTAAACGTATTGCCTCTTTAAGCCATTTGATGCATGCTTATTGTGACTCTATATTTCAGTGAAATTGATGACAGCATGTTGGTAGGATGCGAAAAAGGACATAAAGGTCGGTGCCAGAATGTAATTAATAGCAGTTTTTAAACAGCATACATCATCCCTTTACAGCAGTTTTTAATAAAATATCAATAGAGCCAGGCATTACTTGACTAAAATTACCTGTCACATGGTAATTATGGGATGGAATGCCGTGTCTCAAGTTGTGATTGAACACAGAGTGAGAAGGAAATTGGCCTAACATGCATATTTATTCTTGTATTACCAAATGAAGGATGCAAAAAAACCCCATTTATCAACAAAAGACACACAATTAAAAAGATTAACTCACAAAGTGAAGGGAAGGCTATTTATCCTCACATGAATTCAGTGCCTGCCTTAATACTTTTCATGCTGGACTGGACTGTGGCATTACTTGACTTCATGGGGCTTTGGGTCTGGAAATTGACTACAGTCTACAGTCATTTAGAGGTCTTATGGCAATTTCGCTGGAGGTTATGGAAGAGAGGAGTTCAGCGAATGGATAAACACCTGTGACATTTCCTTTCAGCAGAATGTTCAAGGTAACTGTTTCCACAGTGGGTATTTTTTTTTTCCTTTCTTGCTCCTCTATTGCTAGATTTTTAACGCCTCCTCTGAGTGGAAATCCGTGTATGTTATGCAGTTTCGTTGCTTTAATCCTCAATACACACATTTGCTTTTGACGGGACTTAATTTAGCACGTAGGGGCTTCGGGACATGATTAAATCACAGTACGCTTAAACAGCGCCAAAAGCGGCTTTGAATGTCAATTTTGTCAACATAAATGTACTCTAAATACGATGCCGAATATTAAATTATGCAGAGTTTGATCTTTGGGAAGACAAAAGTCTGTAAGACATAAACAATCCTGTTATCAGTGACCTCCTCAAACATATGCTGATCCTCAAGGTTATAGAGGGAAAAAAAAGAGAGGTACTGAAATTTTTTTACAGCCTCTTGGCCTTGAGAACTGCTTTCAGTGTTCTTAAAAGATATACTCTGACGTCTATCTAATTATAAACTTCGGTGATTTTGAAAGCCACTGAAAATAAACTTCTTGGTTTAATGTTTTTCTTTCTTTCCAGAAATAAAACTGCAGGACTGTTCAATGACAGCTCCTTTTTTGTTGCTGTGAATGGTTAGCTGTCCATGGCCCTGCTCTACTGGCTCACGCCTTCTTATTCTTGCTTCAGAGCACCACATATCCATGTTTCAAATCTTCTGTCACCATCACCACTGCCACCTCCCCTCCCCTCCACAGTTTCCCCCCCGCTCTGTGCTCACCGTCTACACATCCTTTTTTCAACCTCATCTTCACACACCTTGAGATTGCCTTCCATCAGCTGTGAATGTTAAAAGAGACTAATTTATGACCCAACCTGGGTCCCTCTGCAGCAGTGCCGAGGGAAGGCAGTCGGTCCGGGCTGCAAGAATGACTCATCTGCTCTCGAGGTTCTGTGTGCTGTCACTGGGTGGCAGCATGCACACATGCACCCAGCACCTCTCTCTCTGTCTCTCTCTCTCTCACACACACACACACACACACACACACCACTTTTTGCAATTAGACAATGAGATTTCAGGCAGCATCATATTATGAATCAAAATGAGATAGTTTTGAGTCATACAAAAATATATATGTATGATTGGGGTGAATAGAAAAGACATTCTTTAAGGCAACCTCCCAAAGTATGTTCAGCTTTTAGCTAAAAATCAGTTATCAAGAATTAGTCTAAGAACAATTCATTTGCAGAGGGTGTAAAGAAAAAAAAGCTAGAGGATAGTGCTCATTAAAGTATGCTATCACATGCTGGAGTTTTGGTGAGTTTAGCGCACAAGAATCCGGCTGAATGATAGCAAATAAATTGCCTTATTTACACTCTCCACAGTTGGTATATTCTCTCCGCCTAATTATTCAACTGCTCTTAATAAACTAATTGCCCCCCCTCTCTGCTATGAAATAAACTGTGCCAAAGGTTTTTGGAGCACTTGAACAGAACATAAATGCTGTTTCATGTCAAAATTTCACCTCCAGCCTGATGCTCTCCTCAGTCACATTACTCACAGAGAGGTTTTTTGACTCGAAGCTGCACAGCCACAGAGTGTGGATGCATAATTCACAGTCTTGTGTATTTTTAAACTTATCCTTATATTTATAATGCAGAGAAATTTGAAATCATGTGACACTGACACGCTGTTAATCTTTTAGCGTCTGCATCGTGTCTGTGTAGGGTTTGAATCACTACTAGTTATCCAATACATAGGATACAGTGTCTCTCTACCCCCCCCCCCCCCCCCCCCCCCCCCCCCCCCCCCCCCCCCCCGCCCCCCCCCCCTCCCCTCTCCTCTCCC